>CM026271.1:19496191-19650773 GCA_014851425.1 Senna tora
GCAAATCTTTTAATCTTTAACAGACCCTAGTGCCAGGCTAGAGCAATGTCCTCAACGGGCAATTTCTTTTAATCTTTAACTGACCCTAGTGCTAGGCTAGGGCAATGGCCTCAACTGGCAATTTCTTTAACTCTTTAACTAACCCTAGTGCCAGGCTAGGGCAATGGCCTCGACGGGCAATTTCTTTTAATCTTTAACTAACCCTAGTGCCAGGCTAGGGCAATGGCCTCAACGGGCAACTTTATCTGACTTGTTTCCCCTCCCGAACTTTCAACTGGGATTCTGACTCTATCTACCCACTACTATCGTAACTTGACTTTACCTAGGTAGTGTGAACATCCCTATGACTCACTAATCAATTTTCAGATCTTCTTAATCCTTTTTAATACCCAAACCCTTGATTAGATCATAACCTAGCTCTAAGGTCTTTCCTAAGTTCGATTACCATAAAACGTCGACGTTTACTAACAAATTCTATACGATTTCTTTAATGAGTTTCTAATAAATAGGGTAAGACAAACCTTGGACTCAATCAATAACTTACCCCCTTGCTTGTACTGTTCGGTGTATCTCATGTCATCACATGGATACCCTCTAGTACCTCTTTGCCTGTAATCAAACACACATATACAAGTACTTTCATATATAGCAGTTTAGGAACAACAATAACATGTTAACCACTAAATAATTCTTACAAATAGGCAAGTAAGCAAACCACATATCCACATCCTCAATCAACCCTATAGGGCAAGGATGGGAAACCCCTCACCTGGACGGCTTCCTTGTGCTTGTCCTGGAGTTACTCCCGCTTCGGACGAGTCGTGGTTTCCTAACGAATGCATTCATGTGGTTAACAGCTCAAACTATATGCAATTCATATGCTTATGACATGCTCGTGCCTAAAAATGCATCTAGACGTCGCCAAGAACCGAGTCCTTGGTCTTATCCGTCTTCCCTCTCTTCTATGAGAGTCTCAAGTGCTTCGCACTTGGTTTCATACAACTATCGCTCTCCTTGAGTTGCTTTTGGGGCTTGGTTTTGAGTTACTAAACCTCAATGTGCTTCTGAGCTATCCTACTTAAGATTTCTTAATGACTGTGTAGAAGGAAATTAGAAATACAAGAAGTTGGACTTAGCTTATTCCGCAAGTTTTTATTCTTGAGGAATAAGAAGGCATTTGAAATGATTTTGATTCTTAAAAATATGATTGGAAGTGTCCTAAGATGTTTAGGATTGAAAATAGGAGGTTCAGAAGTGCCGAATCATCTTTAAAATAGGGTTGGGGCATGCCGGGCAGAGACCTAGCGCTGCCGCACCAGCTCGCAGCACAACAGTTTTTTCTGATGAGTTGTGGGCTGGTTTGGGCTCCTTTCGGCCCCCTTCCGACCCCTACTTTGAGTCCGCTCCTCACGGGTTTTGTTCACCTACATTCCAATAACATAAATCCAATCCTAACTACTCAAATCCAAGCCTGATTCCGAATTTATCAACGAATCCCCAAATTGGGAATATTTAGAATTTTCAACCCCAAACCCTTCAAAATTCAAATTCGGCTAATCCTGAGGGTATAATCTCGATTCCTACCCCGACTAAGTGTTCAAGAACACTTTCTAGGTCTCAATCAACCCTCGAAATAACTCAACCAAAGGTGAATCGATGAAATCCCTAAAAATGGAGAAATTGAGGATTTTGAATGAAATTGAGGTTACCAACCTTTGATTCGATTGGTGGAAGTGTAGGAGACGTCGTAGTAGAGCTCCGATGAGCCTTTCCCGGCGTCGGACTGCTCTTTCCGACTAATTTTCCAACGGTTTCCTCCCTCTCCTCCTTCTTCCTCCTTAACTCCTCTTCTCCCTCTCTCTCTCTCTTCTTTCTCTTCCTTCTTGGTTCGTCTCTCTCTCTTTTCTCTTTTCTCTTTTTCTTTTTCTTTTCTTTCCTTTCTCAGTCATGGCACCCCCACCCCAAATTTAAAACAATTAATTAAAATTAAAATATTATAACTAAATAACTAAATAATAATACTAATAATAATAATAATAAAGAAAAGGCTGAAAATATCCCCAATTTAATCCCTCCTCCTTCCAATTTAATTTTATTTTCTTTTATGTCCCAAATTAAATACCCAAAAATATTTCCTACTTCCTTTTCTTCCTCTTTTTATTTTATTTCAAGCTTCGAAAATTTTCTCCAGTATTACATTTATGGGAAGAGTGGATGGGATAGGAAGGAGCAAGGATTTGTGATTATTCATCTCATATTAATTCTTACAAATATGACTATTGTTGCTCTATGTATTAGACTATTATTAGTTATTTTGTAAAAAATTTTAGTACTAACACTTGTTGAATGTTGACTTGGTGATTATAGATATGTTATGATTGTAAAACTTTAAGTACATTTTGAGTATAAATAAAACAATTTTGGCTAAATAAGTATTTATGTCTTTTAGGAAAATTACAATTATCAATAAATAGAAAAAATAAAAAAAATAGTGATCTAGCGACTGTTCAAACCGCCACCAAATTTCATATAGTAACAGCAACGGTTAAAACTGTCGTTAAATTTAAAAATGACAACAATGTATAAAACATATTTTACCGGGGGTTATAACCATCGCAAGAGTTAGCAACGGTTACTGCCGACGCTTGTGTCAAACGTTGCTAAACTTGTTCCCGACGCTAACTTTAACTGCTGTCAGCATAACCATCGCTATATCCAAAATAACCGTCGCTAAAAATGAATTTTTTTTGTAGTGTCACCAATTTCAAAAAATTAAATTCTTCTCAACCAATAAAAGAAAACCTTAACAAGTATCATTTGACACTTATTAGATAAACCCATAATTATATTTTAGTTGATCATTTTAAAATTGTTTATTCTCTTATATGAAAATCTTATCTACACTACAAGAAAAATAAAAACATATTTAACTACAAAAATTAAATACGATATCCTTAAACGAGCATAACGTAACTCTTAATAGAGAACAAATGTTTAATTTGTTAACCTTCATGTGATGTTATGAGAGGCAACACAAAAAATAACACATTCAAAGTTTAAATTCTAATTTTTGTATAAAAAAACATTAATGTTATAAACTTCACAACATTATGTTTAAAAACTCTTTGTCTTAGTTCTAATGCAATATCCATTATGTAATTTTACATATTTGATATTTTGGTAACATGGATGTTTCATTTATACACACTATTTTAAACATTCATTCCACTTTTTCCAACATCACATTTTTTTGTGAAGTACATTACTATACCAATCCCAAAAAATAATTACATAGATTTAGAGAATTTTCTTAGTCAAGTGCTTCATAATCAACTAAGTCCACCAGCATTTTGGCAGTCTGATGTGCTCGACGTTCCATCATGTTACCTCTGACGGGTGCATATTCTTCCTATTTGTATCATATAATTTATGGTGGATAAAATACAGAGGAAATCAATCCAAATATTGAAAAGTAAGAGAGCTTTCTTATTTCCATGCCAATTTTAGGGACGAGGAGAAGGTAACATATATATATTCATCATAACCATGGGTAGAAAGAGAGTGACGTTTGACTACATCACTGATGATCATAAGAGAAAATTATCGTTCAAGAAGAGGCAGGAAGGCCTCAAGAAGAAGGCAAGAGAACTCAGTATTCTTTGTGGTGTTGATGTTGTTGCCATTGTTTTCAATGGCTTTAAATTTTTGAAATTTGGATATTAGCTACATTCTGATATATAGTTTCATTGAAATGGTTAATTAGATTGATTATCTATCCAAGACATACACTCTCTTCTCTAAATTACCCCCTCAAAGCTTAAACAAGATTTCCTTTATATTTGAGCAGGTTGGTCACATCTCTAACTTATATTGTTTTTCTTTCCTCCCATCAATGGTATTGTCTTTGCATTATCCAATGCAACAACCTGCAAGAACCATAAAATCTATAAATGGGTTAACGAGCAACCAATATATACTATTCAATATTTGAATATTTTTCATAATTTACAGCATTGTCTTATATATAACGATCAACTGATACAATCCAAACCGATTGTGTTCAGTTTGAATTGGATCGATTGGCTTTCAAAGCATTGCATTTATTGGATGATTTTTTCAACCATCCTATTATATCGATTTCGTTGGTTCGATGACCCAAATTGATATGAACATATACTATATAGGCATGAAATTCAGTTTCCTCTTCTTCTTTAATTTGAAATTCATGATAACCTTTTTTTCTTTAATTTGATCATCCCTAGGCATGAAATTCAGTTTCCTCTTCTTTTGTCAAATTGGTTTTTTATAAATATTTTAATGTACCAACTATAATATCTTTTAAAGCTAGTGTTTTTAAGAATTGAAACACATTTTAAAAATCGAAATATCCTCTATGTATCTAGTAATAATAATTTGGATTTTATATTATACATAAAAATAAATTTATTTCGATTACTTTAACTATGAGAAAAGTTTTCCTTTTTTGGTGCTCAAATCATTAATTAAATGTTATTTTTCATTAACTGTAAAAATATTATATAGTTACCTTTTACTTTAACTTTTTCTCAAATTTTAATCATATATCATTTTTTTTATCGACTACAACTTTTTTTAATATATTATTTTAAATTTTAGGTTGCATTACTTATATTATTCTGTAATACCCCGGAAAATTTCAGGGATTAAAGAATGATTTATTTAAAATTTCGAGGATTTAATAAAGATTTATTCCGGGGCTAGGAATTAAAACCTCAAAAAGAATATAGGAAAAGTATAAAGGTTAAGGGAAACCGGAAAGGAACCGCAAAATTCTTAGAAATTTCAAGTAAAATAAAAGATGAAAGAAAGGAGTAAAATTATTTTTTTTGGAAATTATTCAGGACCTACGAAATTAGAAACCCAAAATAAATAGCAGTGGGAACTAAATCAAAATATTATTAGCTACTATTTGTTTAATTATTAATTAGTTTATTCTTATTATGATTATTTTAAATAATTAAAAGGGGATTTTTAAGAAAGTGAAAGAAAAGAAATAGAAAATAATTTTTAAATTTAATTCGGGACCTAAGAACTTGGAAACCCAAATTGAAAAGGGAAAGAGATTAAATTAAAAATACAAAATTGATATTATTTACTTAATTATTAATTTTATTTATTCTTAATAATATTTATTTATTTATTATTTAATTATTTAATTATTAATTATTTTATTTTAATTATATTTTTTTATTTATTATAATTATTTTATTATTATTATTATTATTATTATTGTTGTTGTTGTTGTTGTTGTTATTTAATTAGAAAGGGGGTGCCGTGGAATTAGGTATAGAAGAAGAAGAATTAAGAAAAAAAAAATATATATATATATATAGGAAAGAAATAAGTAAGGAAGAATTAAAAGAAAAGAAAGAAAAAGAAAGAAAAAGAGAGGAGGAGTGCGTGAGAGGAAGAGACAGAGGGAGGACGACAAGAGAGAGAGAGGGAGGACCAGAGAAGGGGAAGAAGGGGAAGGAGGAGTAACCGCCGGAGAAGAACTAGCCGACGCCAAGAAAAGTCACCGGAGCTCAATTACAACATCTTCCACACCTCCCACCAATCGAATCAAGGTTGGTAACCCCAATTTCATTCTAAACCCTCAATTTCTCCATTTTTAGGGATTTCTTTGATTGGGTTGTTTCGAGAGTAGATTGAGACATAGAAAGTGTTCTTGAACACTTAGTACGGGTAGGAATCAAGATTATATTCTCGGATTTGCCCAAATTCGAATTTGGAAGGATTTGGGGTTGACATTATAATTATTTCCAAATTGGGAAAAATTGTTGATAATTAGGATTGAGCTTGGATTTGAGTAAATAGGCTTGGATTGATATTATTAAAATTATATAGTTGAAATATTAGCTGACCAAGACCTGTGAAGAGCTAGCCCGAGGTTACTAAGGTTGAACCTTGACGTTAACGTCCCGGGTCCCTGCTTGGGTTGCCCAAATACATTTTAAGGGTGATGTTGAGGGCTCCAAACCTCTTCTTTTCAATCTTAAACACCCTAGGATAATTTTAAATATGCTATCAAGCATCAAGAATTAATTTAGGTACTTTCTTATTTCCCAAGAGTGGAAGCTTGCGGAACAATGAAATCCAATTTCTAAAATTTCAACCTTCTCCCCTCATAAATATTTAGGAAACCTTAAGTGGGATAAATTAGAGGTGTATTGAGGTTTAGAAACTAGATTTCATAGAACCCGAGTAAGAACACAAGTTGAAACAAAATGTTTAGACCTTCCTAAAATTAGGATTCCTTCCAATCAAGTTAGCTAAGCTTCCTTAGATGCGAATACAAGTTAGATAGACGTGTAATACTTAAATCCAAGTATGTGAAACACTCAAGTAGAGTTTTATACGCGAGCAAGTCAAGTGTCTGAGGAAGGATACACATAAGTCGGGATAGAGAAGTCCAATAAGACCATGAGCTTGACTCTGTGGCAACCATGGACTACACGTGAGAGTAATGGAGAGGTAAATAACAAGTTAAGCTAAGTAATAACCTTAATGAAGTAAATGTTGTTCTTATAGGAACAACGGCACACGATTGAGTGCAATAGGAACTCCGAGGAGACTAAAGTTACAAGAGAGGATTGCATGGAAGGTTGGCCAAGGTGAGGGTTCTTCCATCTCTGCTCCTAGGGTTGTATGCTCATGTGGATTACATGGGTATGTATATTCTCTGCTTGCCTGGTATGTGTTAGCTAGAGATATAGAATGCTAAAAGAATGAAAGAACTAGAAAATAGGTTGTGGAAAGTACCTTGGATAAGAAGACATATGAGTAGAGTTTAATTGTTTGCTAAGATTGATGTGTTACAAATCCAACTCATACACTCCGGAGGCATGATGAGTATTTTATTAAATCATTTCCACGACGGTGCCAAGAGTCCTTCTACGGAACGAGTAAGCTTTTATTTTGAAAACTCGTCACGACGGTGACTTAGATTATAATCATGCAAAAGGAGTTATTGGTGGGTTTCGCATTTGGTTATCCTAGCGATGTGAGACATCGACTAGAACAACATTAGATGGAACTTGAGACCTCAGTTTTATAATCACCATGACGATGATCATTGCCCTATCCTAGCAATAGGGTCATAAAGGTTTTATATTGCTATGATGATAGCTTGAGGCTCAGAGAGTGCATCTGGACGGGTATATGAGTTATATCCTGTTGAGGATACTTGTACATATTAATAAGGAGAAGAATTGTTGATCCTTTGGGAAAGATACAAAGAATCCTATTAATATGTGAGACTATAGTAAGGAGACACGGGAGGAACCTATGGGTGAACCGTGAGCCTAGCCTAGTAAAAGAGAAATCATTCTGTGGAGTTGGTCCAGGGTGTGTCAGTGGCCATGCTTCGAGACGTCGTGCCGTGCCCGCCATGTGGCCTGGTTGGGTAATGGACGAGTGGGCTCAAGCTATTGCCCCGTAGCAAGGGGTCAGGACATGCCACATGGTGGCTACGTATCAGTTGTTTGATAGATAGAAGTTGATTGTGTTTGATTAATAAAATTGTCACGAGGTGAACAGTACCCAAGTGAATGGGTTAAGCGTTGTTTGTTTAACAGAATTGTCACGAGGTGACCAGTACCCAAGTGAATGGGTTAGGTATGCTTTGCCACGTGGTGGCCAGCAACCCGAGTGCACGGGTTCGAAGTGGGAAAGCCATGTAGTGGCTAGTAGATACCCCAGTGTTGGGGAGATTAAGTAGATGTATGTTTAGCACCTTTGTGTATGTATAAATTATCTGTGTTTGCATATAAATTCTGATTGTGCAGCGTAGTGGTAACATACAGGATTACGCAACCACACGTCTTGTTTGATTCAGACATGCTGTGACGTGAGAAGATCGGTAGGTAAAAGCCGGCACTATATGTTACATGCTTACTTGTTCATTGATGACGTGGAATAAATTGTTGCATGTTTAAAGTTATTAAATGCATGTGAGTGTTTGGGTGAAATTTCTGTTGTTGCGTGATCACCAAGAATGTATGTTAACAATAGTAACTAATTGTTTTTGCATGTGATTGTGTATGACTCTCAAACCCAGCGCTATGGTACCCACCTTGCGCCGGGGATGGGAGACTCCTCACTGAGTCGCGTGGTTAAGACTCACACCTCATTTTTACTACACAGAGACATGTTAAGTACAAGTGGAAGAAGTCTCGGTGGAACGAGGGTTGAGCAACACTTTCCAAGGCCCGCAACTTGTTCATGTGGGTGAATAAATTGGAATTATTATTTAATTTACTTTATCATTGTATCATAAAGTAAAGGGTAGACGTACCCAATTATATTGTATCACTAAATCTAGAACTGTCATCTTCACACACCTTAAAGATCAGGATCTGTTAGATTACGATGCAGGGAAAACTTGTTTCCAAAATATATATATATATACATATATTTGTTGCATGTTAGTAGGATAGGCAGCATCTTCGGATGTGTACCCAGTACACAGGTTATATATTATGTGTGTTTTCCTATATCTATATCCTGAAGCGGCACTGGCCGTGGATTTGCTTGCCTAGGATAGGCCACCATTTCAGTGTAGCCATGGTATTATACTGCATGTGGATGTATTTTCAATAATAGATATTTTGTCAATTAGGTGATAAGGCTTACAAGCATAGGAATATTCCCTGTGTCTGTGCCGGTCACGGTCCTCTAAACGGGGGTCGTGACAAACTTGGTATCAGAGGCAGGTTTGTTCTTTAAGGGCGTGAAGCTAACTAGTATTCTCGGGTGTCAGTTGGGCTATCCATTACGAATCCGGACGTAACGGTGGTTCCGACGAGCACTTGTGAGGTTGCTCAGGATGTTGAGTCATAAATTCTTTCGAGTCATCGCTTTAGGAATAGAATTTGTATGTGAAATTTTATGCAAAGCTTATAACCTATACAGTACACAAGTGTCGATGAGCACTAAGTCGTAAGGTGGGGTGGCAGTGACCCCGGGAACCTTAGGACGCCATAATAGGGAAAGGAGACATCCATGGAGGATGCTACCTAGACACAGACACATTTGGCTGAATTGTAGGCAGGAATGTGCTACAATGTGTGATTGTTGCTGGTGTCAAATGAGACGATGCGTCTGCTCTGTTAGCGGCGCGTTGTGTGCTATGGTATAGTCACAAGCTGTTTGATTATAGTATGGAATGCAAGTATAATAGAAATATGCAGTGAATGGTAGTTTAGGCTAGGAATGAGTTGTACAGTGAAAGAAAAGACACACTAGGCGTGTAGAAAAGAAAGTAAGCCCACGGGGTGATTGAAATAGAAAGTTTACAGATAAGAATAAACAGGGCCTTGAGGCATGAGACAAACAGGAAGATGACCACGTGAATGGGTCACGACTGTGCGGTATGCTATGGCTGAAGGAAGTGAGTTTTCCTTCCTAGCAAGTAAACAGAAAAGAGGTGGTGTATGCTACAGTATAGAAGTAGAAGTCTACGGACTAGAAAATCAGGACACGATATACGGAAGGGCATAGTGGCCGAACCATATGCCATAGAGATATGTGTTAAGAAGTAGAGGCGTATGTAAACGTGTAGAGCGTGACCATATGCCGAGCAGGAAACAGAGTAAATAAATGGTCAGGCACAGGGAAGGAGCCTAGTCCAACCCTACGCTCGATCCATGAACTGCTAGTTCCGTAAGCAAACAAGGGGGAAAAGAAAGGATTAAGCCCAACCAAACTCTCTTGTGTTGCTTAAGGAAGAGCATAAAGAATAGGATATTGATCACATGAGAACTTTTTATAAAAATCTTTTTGGTCTTTCTGGATGAGAGATTCTGAAAGGCCCTCAAATTTTTCTTGAAAATACTAGGGATAACCATTGGAAGGCAAATTTTCATGAAAACTCTTTCTCAATTTGTGTCATTCCAATTGGTTAAACCCTAACCATTTACGAAAACCTTAGGCGTCATTTTCTAAGAAATAAACTTGAATTAATTTTATTAAAACCCGCAGGGTGCCTAAGAAAACTAACTCATGTGACCAATACCTTACCAAACAATAGTCCTTTTACAGGTAAGCGGTATAAGGATGGTAGATGTAGTTGAGAAATCACTCGCTTGAAGTGATTAAAGTTAAGTAGACATCGAAAAGCACTAGAGAGTGCTAAGGTGCCAAGGGAGTATATAGGTAAACCTAAGGGTTACCCATTTAGGGGGGCCATAGGGTGATTATGGACCCGAAAGTATTAGACCGGAGTAGGTCTAGAAGTGGAAATGGGCGTAGACCTTCGGCTACCATCCAGAGATAAGAAAATGAGTGTTGTTAAGGTAGATAGCTCTCGAACGAGATAACGTGAGAGGTAAACCCAAAAGGCACTCGTGGAGGCCCAAGGGGAGAGAAAGTAGACAGGGATAAGTAGTCCCATAAGGGGGAAGAGCGGAAGCCTATAAGACCACATAGGATAAGAGTCAAGTAGGAGGTGGAGAACCAACTACTACCGTAAGTGCATGTATAGTACACAGATTGTAGTGGACATAGCTAGGTAAGCTATTTCCACAGGTTGGTGAACCGTAAATCCGTTAGTCTGAAGCCGTGTATGGGTGGAGACTGAGTGGACAAATCAACGTATAAATGGTCATGTGGGTGCCATAAAAGGAAATTTTACCGTAAGGACGGTTAATCGAGAAGGAGAAATTTAGTGAGTAACGACTATGGAGAAATAGTAGAAGAAAGAGTACCACGTAGGTACGAAATGGGAAAGAAGAGAGTGAATATGGGAACGGAGTCGGGGAAGCATCTGTGGATGCGAGCCAAATGATAAAATAGGTATTCTACGGTTGGGGGAGATTAGAACCCAACGGGTAACACACTTGAAAGAAGCGGTATATGTTCGTGAGCATATGCCACACCATAAGAAAGGAAAGATTCAAACCGTGGGAGCGGATTCCATTTGGTCAGGGGGAGTAGAGCATGTCCGGAAAGGTTCATGCTGGAGTTAACGGATCAAATATTCCAAGTAGGAATACAGGATCTAAGTGAGTCGAGGAGTTCGAGTGGGCCAAGTTGGGGTAAAAGCCAACGGAAACCCAACGAGTAGAGTTAGCATAGGATGTGCAACTCTAAGTGGATTAAACTGAGGATGGTATAGATCCACAGTCATAGTCGTGTTAAGCGAGGCCTTCGGATGTGAAGACCGAACTGAGCCTGAGGCAGAGTAGTGAGTATGATGGTAAGGAGGAGACTGATGAGTTTCCATTATAAACAGAAATGACTACAAGTAGTAGTCAGAGAAGTGTCTATGTCAGTCAAACATGGGATGTCGACAGGGAATAACTTGAAGTGGTTATGTAAACCACTAAGGGTAAGTGTAGAAGTCAGGAAAAGAAAAGGGAAACACGTGTCATAAATGTAAGATCCTTTACCGTTTGGTGGAGAAACGGTAAGTGTAATACATAGCTGTGCTAGTGTCATGGCATTTAGTTTCGTTAGGACACGAGTAGGGTAAACTGAGTCGGTAGTGAGTGTAACAACCTCGGAAGGGTTGGGTACACTGATGACACAAAGTATAAACACCTACGTAGGGTGTATGCCGTGTATGCGGTAAGTCTAGATATAGAGTAGAAGGGGTAATAAGCTGTAAACGGACTTTTCTGGAGAAGTCATTTACAAAGAGAATATCGGGGGAATACCGGCAGAAGGGTAGCTGCTTGGTAGTAGAGGATACTTAACTACGGGGACCCCGATGTTGGGGAGTACTTCAATGTAGGGGAATACTTAAGTCCGTTAGAGTTTATAGAAGTAGAGCCTGGTGTGCTATGCAAATAGCTAGTGTCTTGGTGAGCCTCACTAGAGAAGGCAATAGTCCCAAGATGGATATAAGAAGTCAATACGAAGGTAGCTAGTCGGACAAGCAGATTGAGTCAAGGTAAGCCTCACTAGAGAAGGGAATAGTTAACTCCTTGGAGAACTAAATTGGAGCATGGCATGTGGTACGTGCCAGACACTCCATTACAAAACTAGTAAGCACAAAGTAAATTGAAACTAGGAAAGTTAGGTATCCTCGGGGAAGGATACGACGACAGATGGAGTCTATCAATTAACACCTCGCGAAGGGGTGGTTAACTACGAAATTAGAAATGGAAACGATCACAAAAAGAATATGTAGAAACCAGATAGAGACCTTGAGTCTCTAGGAAAGAAAGATGAACTGTAGGGTAAAACAATAAAACTTCCACATTGAGGGAAACCATAGATGAAATTCAGCCAAGGGAGGCCAACAAGCCAACAACCCCACGAAGGAGATGAAATTCCGGGACCGAATTTCTTAAGGGGGGAAGAATGTAATACCCCGGAAAATTTTGAGGATTATAGAATGATTTATTTAAAATTTCAAGGATTTAAGAATGATTTATTTCGGGGCTAGGAATTAGAACCTTAAAAAGAATATAGGAAAAGTATGAAGGTTAAGGGAAACCGGAAAGGAACCGAGAAATTCTTCGAAATTTCAAGTAAAATAAAAGATGAAAGAAATGAGTAAAATATTTTTTTTTGGAAATTATTCAGGACCTACGAAATTAGAAACCCAAAATAAATAGGAGTGGGAACTAAATCAAAATATTATTAGCTACTATATGTTTAATTATTAATTAGTTTATTTTTATTATGATTATTTTAAATAATTAAAAGGGGATTTTTAAGAAAGTAGAAAGTGAAAGAAAAGAAGTAGAAAATAATTTTTGGATTTAATTCGGGACCTAAGAACTTGGAAACCCGAATTAAATAGGGAAAGAGATTAAATTAAAAATACAAAATTGTTATTATTTACTTAATTATTAATTTATTTATTCTTAATAATATTTATTTATTTATTATTTAATTATTTAATTATTAACTATTTTATTTTAATTATATTTATTTATTTATTATAATTATTTTATTATTATTATTGTTGTTGTTATTTAATTAGAAAGGGGGGGTGCTGTGGAAGTAGGTATAGAAGAAGAAGAATTAAATATATATATATATATATATATATATATATATATATAAAGGAAAGAAATAAGTAAGGAAGAATTAAAAGAAAAGAAAGAGAAAAAGAGAGGAGGGTGGGTGAGAGGAAGAGACAGAGGGAGGACGACAAGAGAGAGAGAGGGAGGACAAGAGAAGGGGAAGAAGGGGAAGGAGGAGGAATCGCCGGAAACTCGCCGGAGAAGAGCTAGCCGACGCCGAGAAAAGTCACCGGAGTTCGATTACAACATCTTCCACACCTCCCACCAATCGAATCAAGGTTGGAAACCCCAAATTCATTCTAAACCCTCAATTTCTCAATTTTTAGGGATTCCTTTGATTGGGTTGTTTCGAGGGTAGATTGAGACCTAGAAAGTGTTCTTGAACACTTAGTTCAGATAGGAATCAAGATTATATTCTCGGATTTGCCCAAATTCGAATTTGGAAGGATTTGGGGTTGAAATTATAATTATTTCCAAATTGGGAAAAATTGTTTATAATTAGGATTGAGCTTGGATTTTAGTAAATTGGCTTGGATTGATATTATTAAAATTATATAGTTGAAATATTAGTTGAGCAAGACCCGTGAAGAGCTGGCCCGAGGTTACTAAGGTTGAACCTTGACGTTAACGTCCCGAGTCCCTGCTTGGGTTGCCCAAATACATATTAAGGGTGATGTTAAGGGCTCCAAACCTCTTCTTTTCAATCTTAAACACCCTCGGATAATTCTAAATATGCTATCAAGCATCAAGAATTAATTTAGGTACTTTCTTATTTCCCAAGAGTGGAAGCTTGTGGAACAATGAAATCCAATTTCTAAAATTTCAACCTTCTCCCCTCATAAATATTTAGGAAACCTTAAGTGGGATAAATTAGAGGTGTATTGAGGTTTAGAAACTAGATTTCTTAGAACCCAAGTAAGAACACAAGTTGAAACAAAATGTTTAGACCTTCCTAAAATTAGGATTCCTTCTAATCAAGTTAGCTAAGCTTCCTTAGATGCGAATACAAGTTAGATAGAGGTCTAATACTCAAATCCAAGTATGTGAAACACTCAAGTAGAGTGTTATACGCGAGTAAGTCAAGTGTCCGAGGAAGGATACACATAAGTCGGGATAGAGAAGTCCAATAAGACCAAGAGCTTGACTCTGTAGCAACCATGGACTACACGTGAGAGTAATGGAGAGGTAAATAACAAGTTAAGCTAAGTAATAACCTTAATGAAGTAAATGTTGTTCTTATAGGAACAACGACACACGATTGAGTGCAACAGGAACTCCGAGGAGACTAAAGTTACAAGAGAGGATTGCATGGAAGGTTGGCCAAGGTGAGGGTTCTTCCATCTCTGCTCCTAGGGTTGTATGCTCATTTGGATTACATGGGTATGTATATTCTCTGCTTGCCTGGTATGTGTTAGCTAGAGATATAGAATGCTAAAAGAATGAAAGAACTAGAAAATAGGTTGTGGAAAGTACCTTGGATAGGAAGACGTAGGAGTAGAGTTTAATTGTTTGCTAAGATTCATGTGTTACAAATCAAACTCATACACTCTGGAGGCATGATGAGTATTTTATTAAATCTTTTCCACGACGGTGGCAAGAGTCCTTGTACGGAAGGACTAAGCTTTTTATTTTGAAAACTCGTCATGACGGTGACTTAGATTATAATCATGCAAAAGGAGTTATTGGTGGGTTTCGGATTTGGTTATGCTAGTGATGTGATACATTGACTAGAACAACGTCAGATGGCACT
The DNA here is from genome assembly GCA_014851425.1 of Senna tora. NCBI lineage: Eukaryota > Viridiplantae > Streptophyta > Magnoliopsida > Fabales > Fabaceae > Senna > Senna tora. The sequence continues at coordinate 19,510,958 of CM026271.1, forward strand.
TGAGACCTCAGTTTTATAATCACCATGACGATGGTCATTGCCCTATCCTGGCAATAGGGTCAGAAATGTTTTATATTGCTATGACGATAGCTTGAGGCTCAGAGAATGCATCTGGACGGGTATATGAGTTATATCCTGTTGAGGATACTTGTACATATTAATAAGGAGAAGAATTGTTGATCCTTTGGGAAAGATACAAAGAATCCTATTAATATGTGAGACTAAGGTAAGGAGACATGGGAGGAACCTACGGGTGAATCGTGAGTCTAACCTAGAAAAGAGAAATCATCCTGTGGAGTTGGTCCAGGGTGTGTCAGCGGCCATGCTTCGAGATGTCGTGCCGTGCCCGCCATTGTGGCCTGGTTGGGTAATAGACGAGTGGGCTCAAGCTATTGCCCCGCAGTGAGGGGTCAGAACGTGCCACTTGGTGACTATGGATCAGTTGCTTGATAGATAGAGGTTGATTGTGTTTGATTAACAGAATTGTCGCGAGGTGACCAGTACCCAAGTGAATGGGTTAAGTATTGTTTGATTAACCGAATTGTCACGAGGTGACCAGTACCCAAGTGAATGGATTAAGTATGTTTTGCCACGTGGTGGCCAGTACCCGAGTGCACGGGTTCGAAGTGGGAAAGCCATGTAGTGGCTAGTAAATACCCCAGAGTGGGGGAAATTAAGTAGATGTATGTTATTGTATCTGTGTGTATGTACAAATTGTCTGTGTTTGCATATGATTGCTGATTGTGCAGCGTAGTAGTGGTGCATAGGATTATGTCACCACAACGTCTTGGTTGATTCAAACATGCTGAACGTGAGAAGACAGGTAAGTAAAAGCCGGCGCTATATTTTACATGCTTATATTTGTTAAATGCATGTGAGTGGTTGGGTGAAATATCTGTTGTTGCGTGATCACCAAGAATATATGCTAATTAACAGTAACCAGTTGTTTTTGCATGTGGTTTTGTATGACTCCGATTCCCAACGCTATGGTACCCGCCTTGCGCCGGGGATGAGAGAGTCCTCACTGAGTCGCGTGGTTAAGACTCACACCTCATTTTTACTACACAGAGACTGGTTAACTACAGGTGGAAGAAGTCTCGGTGGAACGAGGGACAAGCGAAATTTTCCAAGACCCACAACTTGTTCATGTGGATGAATAAATTGTAATTGTAATTTAATTTACTTTATCATTGTATCATAAAGTAAAGGGTAGACGTACCCAATTAGATTGTATTACTAAATCTAGAACTGTCAGCTTCACAAACCCTAAAGATCAGGATAAGTTATATTGCGATACAGGGAAAACTTGTTTCCAATATATATATGTATATATACATATATCTATTGCATGTGAATATGATAGACAACATCTTCGGATGTGTAGCCAGTACAAAGGTTATATATTATGTGTGTTTTCCTATATCTATATCCTGATGTGGCACTGGCCGTGGATTTTCTTGCCTAGGATAGGCCACCATTTCGGTGTAGCCATGGTATTATAATGCATGTGAATGTATTTTCAATAATAGATATTCTGTCAATCAGGTGATAAGGCTTACAGGCATAGGGGTATTCCCTGTGTCTGTGCCGGTCACGGTCCTCTAAACGGGGGTTGTGACATGAACTGTGAAAAGTTCCTTTCCTTCTTTGTTTGCACAAATCATAATTAATGATTATTAAACTATATATGCAGAATGTTGTATGTGCTAGAGGATAGACTATTTGTTCTTTTTAAAAATGTTTATTAGAAAGTATATTTTTGTATCTGTATTAGATTTTTTTGTTCCCTTTTTTTAAATGTATACTAATTTGTGTGTTTTGGGGGCTTTTGTGTTCCTGTTCAAAGAAATAATTAGTTAATGTGTTCTTATCATTAAATTAAAAGAGTGAAAGTTAAGGATATTGTTTACCAATAAGGAAAGTTTTCCATAAGCATGCATGGTGTTATCTAGCACCATATATAGTGCCCAATCAATCTTAATTAGCTAGAATATCTTATTCATTGACCCAACACTTGAAGAGAATGAAATTACTCATCATATTCAAAAAAAAATAAATAAAAAATATTCTAGACGTTACAAAGTTAGGAATTAATTTATGATGGATGACATTACTTAATTTGCAGTTTGCAGTTTCTTAATTGCAAGGATGTTTGAGAAAGATATTCAATTGACCCTATTTTTCAAATGATTTAATGTGGAAAATATATCATTTTAACCTAACATTTTTTAGGATTGAAAGACTATGCGAAAAGATCGGTTTAAGAGAGGCAACACCAAACATTAGCATATTCATATTTTATATTCCAATTTCTATACCAAAAATATTGATTGGTTTTAATGTGGAAAATATACCATTTTAACCTAACATTTTTTAGGATTGAACATGTACACTTTATTGATTGCAAGGATGTTTGAGGAAGATATTCGTATACTTACAACTTTATGTAAAATAACATCCTTTGTTTTTCTTCTTTCCAATCCAATTTATATTCTTTAAATTTTACATATTTGAAGCATTCGTAACATATATGTATTACTTATACACACTATTTTCAACATTCATTTCCAAATCCAACAATATATTTGTTCTAAAATACATTATTATACCAATATCCAACAAACAATGTCACATATTTAGAGACTTTTCTACCCACTACAAGAAATATTTTTTCTAAAATACATTATTAGTAGTGGCCGTCGAAATATAAGTTGTTGAAAATACTCATTTTTCTTGTTGTAACTTAAGTGCTTCAAGATAAACTCGGTCATCAACCGGCCTTCTGATAATCCTATGTAAAAACATCCCCTCGTGCTACGTCTAATGTTCATCACATGGTTCTAACCTTAATAAATGATTACACATTTTGAACCAACTCTTCACATTTAGATTGAGCATGACCAAAACTGTAACGTCCTAGTTTGATTTTATTTGCAGAATTAGGTTATTTAACTTAACTTTTAAAATCCTGATCCAATTTCTTTTTCTTTTTCTTCTTATGTGGGAGTAATAAAAGTCAAGTATTACCCCAAGGATCGCTTACTCTCGGTTGGTTATTTAACCTAAGAAACTAGAAGTTACGTGTTTGTTACTCTCGCGCTCTCCCAAAATTCATTTTTAGCACATACAAAGGTAGTCAGGTGAAACGAGGTACTAAACCTCCATACATAACCTAATCAGCATATAGGCTACGTCTACTGGATACAACCATACATATATACATACATAAGTATCATAGTCAGTGGCACGCAGGCCTAAATAGTTAGTATCATAATCCAAAATAGTGTGACCTCTAAGTCACTGACAAAAAGAAGAGTCAGCTCCCTGCTAGCTGCCCATCACACACCCTCTCTAGGTCCCAGTAGTATTCTCTACCGAAGGGAAAAAGAAAAGGATGTTGACGGCCTTCAGAATTTGGAAGTAACCCAGAAGGGGAACTTCCAGTAGCTCCACCTCAATCTCTAGTAGTAGGATGTACCTGGGCATCTGAACACACTAAAGTAGTGAGATATAAATCCCAGTAACATAGATTACCAGTTTTATAAAAAACTAATTAGTGGTTCAGCTGCATTACTAAGAATACAAGGAAAAGTTCCTTCATAATTTAGAAGCAGTTATCAATCAATTAACATCAATCACAAGATATTTCCACACATGAGTTCAGAAGATATGGTCATGCTGAAAAAAAACTTTAAACAAATGAAATAGCCATTTTCTTTCAAAAGTAATGCATGTTTACCACTACATGCACTTATCAGCCATGCCAAAAACCCAAGTCTCTCCAGGACCTGTACAACTGGCTAAACCATTACCATCAATGAAAAACAATCGAATGAAACAGGACAATAACCGGCTTACCATTTACCAATATAGTAAAGTTCGCCCATATAAGGCAACAGGAATTACCCAACATCCTAGGGCATCCCCCGGTGTGCGCACAAAGTTAGAACCTTAGGATCACCAGTCCCGGACTGGAATGTCTTCTCACTTGTTGCTAGGCACCTACGTCCCAGACGCATTCCTAGCCAACCTAGTGTGTCCTTTTCATACAGATCAAATAGTATAACATAGGTTTTCTGCCACAGGTAATGTTTATTCAGTTGTCATTCACTTGCCTCTCCAGGGCATATTTACAGTTTTACCCCTCCAAGGGCATATGCATTCATTCACAGATGCATGCTAAAATACCTGCCCTTCAAGGCATATCAGTTCACAGATGCATGCTAAACCTCAATTTTAGAGTTGGATGCCACACACTTAAATAGCCTGATTAAAACAATCAACTTAGCATTTGGTCAACTCAAAAGTCAAACAAAGTGAACCATAACGTCAAATAAAACTTGTATAGCAAGTAACATGCATAACTTTGCATATAGGTATCCAAAAGTCATGAAATTTCACCAGATGCATCAATAACACATATTTAACAGTTTCAGCTAGTTTTCCAAAAAGAAAATTGCATTTTGACCCTCAAATTCATAATTCTTTATCAAAAGGGTCCTTTTTCCAAAGTAAGGGAAATCAAGGCAATTTCAATCATTTTAAATACATCCAGCCACCAATTATAGTCAATTAGGACCTACTACACGCATCCAGAAAGATTCCAATAGAATTCAGCTAGAAATTGGGTCAAAATAAGAATTTTCAGATTCTTTCTAGTTTTCCTTACAAAATGTTCCCTATTAAGACCCAATTTCAACTCTGGGTTGTTTCAAGCTGAAACCAAGATGCAGCAAGTTCCTAAGGACTATTTGTGACTTGCTGGTAAAGTTTTTACAGTAAAAATCAACACAGAAACCACACTTTTGCAGAAAAACTCACTTCTTTGAAAATTTTCTTAAGAATAATGAATTTAGTGTCTAAATAGTGTTAAAGACCATTCTGCTCACTCCCATGCTTGTACATAGTACCTCACTATAAAACCAGTATGGACAGGTACCTACCCTCAAACTACTCAGGTTACACAGTTTTCAACAAAATGGCAGAAACAATATTTTCAATTCCTTTTAGTCCATCTCTATAGCTCTTTTCTATTCTGGTCTCTGTCAAGCTCTAATTAGCATCCCATAACCAAGCTAAGGTCATTTGTGACTTGCATAGCAAGTGAATGCAGCCACATCAGTACAGAGATAAGATTTATGCAACAATTTGGCCCTTTCTTACAATTTTTCCTATTTAAGGGATTTTGGGGTTCTAAAAGCCAAACTAGACACCTTTGGTTCCTTTTTCTTTTTGAGAATACTATCTGGGAACTCTGGAGGGTGGGAGGAATTGGCCTACCCTCTCAGAACCTGAGTACCCAACTTTTATAGTTGCATTCCTTACTATTTTGCCCACTTCAAGCTCACCTTGTTTTTCTGCATTCTAAAGGTATTCTGGCCTTACTATCCCTCATTCATCTTTTGGTACCTTCACTGCCTAATGACTCAGAAAGACACACTTGAGGTTCATTTGATAGCCCCTTTCTCCTACATTGGACAGCTACCCCTATTTCACCCTTTGGGATCTTTTCTTGTCAATTGAGTGATACCCTTCAGGTTTTTCAATGTATCGACATGTGTTAGGACCTCTAATGACAGCAATAAGACAAAAAAGTAAAGTTTCACCATGGTTGACAGGAAGGAAAAATCCCTCAGAACATCACAAGTTCATTCTTTTACCAATTGCACTACCTAGGGTATTTTGACAAGCCCAAGAGGAAAATCCCAGTAGGATTAAAGTAGTTAGAGGTATAATCAGTTCATAAACATGATACCAGCATTAACACAGGATCCATAGCCAAAACTCAGCAAGCATACCCAACAGAAAATCATGAAAAGGTCCATTTTTAAATGTATAAGCTCCTTAATTAAAATTAGAAACCTTGCAAGTAATTTCAAAGTTTTTGGCTACTATGAGACTTAACAAAAATATGTGGAAGGCACAAATAACAGTAACAACAAGCTTACAAGATCCACTAGTAAAATTCAAGTTAAAACAACATCACAAATCCATGACTTTTCTCATTTTAAAACAAAGCCTATTCCATCAATTTCATACTGTAAATTAGCATTTCTAAGGCCATTTCAAGCTACCAGCTACCATCTTGTAGATTGGCAGTAGTTAGACAATAGTTTGACAGCAATTTGACACCAAGAAGAAAAATCAGAAAAAGAACATCACTTGGCAAAACAACTTCTTAGCTTTACAAATTCGAAATTTCTTACTACTGTGGCAGAAGTTTAATTAATGAAATTACTCTGATTTTTAGCGTCTTGTAATCTCTTTCCCTAATCTAACTTGCTCTAGTCCATTTCAAAACCCAGTGTACCAGAGAGTACAAAATACAGCAAACACAAATTCTACACCAGAAACAGAGTTTTTAGGAAATTTCAGTGAACTTTCGAGGCTTTGATCACCTGTTCGGCAACCTCTGATGGGACATGCATTTCGGGGCTTTTATAGTTCATCTTCTTAGCTTTCTTTTGAATACTCACACACTTAAATTGGTTAAGAAACGAGAGAGTTATGCTCTCTGGAAACACCACTGCCCAAAACAGGGCTTCATATGGCAGCAACGAGAAAGAAAGTCATAGAGCCTCATACCACCACCTTTGATGGATGCTCTTGACTCAGAGATGAAGAAGGAAGGGTAACCCTACGTTAACTTGAGTTTTTAGAGGAAAAACGCAGGATTGAGCTTCTGAATTGCTTGGGCAAGCTTGGTGAAGACAACACCTCTTGAGTGTGTGTGTGTGTGCAAGGTTTTCTGCTTCTCCCTTTGCTTCCAGCTGCTAACCACGAGCCTCCAGCCTTCTCTACTACCTCAGCCTTCTTCTTGGAACTCACTCGCACCTTGCTCTCAGCTCTCTCTCTCGGTTTCCAGCTGATCTCCCTTTCTCTCTCGGTTTCACTTCCTTATAAGGAGCCTAAGGCATGTGAGGCTGAAATGATGAAGGGAGTGAGGTGTCCAGCTGCTGGTAACTCTTAAACAATATTAAGACAGCTAATGGTGTGTGCTGGCGGGGCTTAGGGGCTATTTGGGTGGTTTAATTGGTAGTTAGGCCTTGGGTAGAGCTAGCTTAGATGTATTAATGAATATGGCTTATGTGGTCATTTAATTGAGTCATAATATGATGAATTTTGATTTCCAAATCTATATTCTGACTATTTCTCTTTGTATATGGTTTCCTAAAGTTGTTTGCTGCTGCTAATGTCACAACCCCCGTTTAGAGGACCGTGACCGGAACAGACACAGGGAATATCCCTGTGCCTGTAAGCCTTATCACCTGATTGACAAAATATCTATTATTGAGAATACATTCACATGCAGTGTAATACCATGGCTACACCGAAATGGTGGCCCATCCTAGGCAAGCAAATCTACGGCCAGTGCCGCTTCAGGATATAGATATAGGAAAACACACATAATATATAACCTGTGTACTGGCTACACATCCGAAGATGCTGCCTATCCTATTCACATGCAACAGATATATGTATATATATATAGATATATTTTAGAAACAAGTTTTCCCTGTATCGCAATATAACTAATCCTGATCTTTAAGGTGTGTGAAGCTGACAGTTCTAGATTTAGTGATACAATCTAATAGGGTACGTCTACCCTTTTCTTTATGATACAACGATAAGATATATTAGATTACAATTACAATTTATTCACACACATGAAAAAGTTGTGGGTCTTGGAAAGTGTTGGCCAACCCTCGTTCCATCGAGACTTCTTCCACCTGTACTTAACCTGTCTCTGTGTAGTAAAAATGAGGTGTGAGTCTTAACCACGTGACTCAGTGAGGACTCTCCCATCCCCGGTGCAAGGTGGGTACCATAGCGCTGGGTTTGGGAGTCATACACAACCACATGCAAAAACAACTAGTTACTGTTATTAGCATAAATTCTTGGTGATCATACAAGAACAGAAATTTCACCCAAATACTCACATGCATTTAATAACTGTAAACATGCAGCAGTTTATTCCACGTCATCAAACAGCAAGGAAACATGTAACATATAGTGCATGCTTTTACCTACCGGTCTTCTCACGTTTCAGCATTTCTGAATCAAACAAGACTTGTGGTGATGTAATCCTGTACGTTACCACTACGCTGCACAATCAGCAATTATATGCAACCACAAACAATATGTACATACACACAGATACTAAACATACATCTACTTAATCTTCCCAACTCTGGGGTATCTACTAGCCACTACTTGGCTTTCCCACTTCGAACCCATGCACTCGGGTTGCTGGCCACCAAGTGGTAAAACATACTTAACCCATTCACTTGGGTACTGGTCACCTCGTGACAATTCTGTTAACCAAACACAATCAACTTCTATCTATCAAACAACAGACGCATAGCGACCACGTGGCACGTCCTGACCCCTTGCAGCGGGGCAATAGCTTGAGCCCACTCGTCCATTACCCAATCAGGCCACAATGGCGGGCACGTCACAACGTCTCAAAGCCTGGCCACTGATACACCCTGGACCATCTCAACAGCATGATTTCTCTTCTGTAAGATCAGGCTCAGGGTTCACCCGTAGGTTCCTCCTGCGTCTCCTTATATTGGTCTCACATATTAATAGAATTCTTTGTATCTTTCCCGAAGGATCAACAATTCTTCTACTTATTAATATGTACAAGTATCCTCATCAGGATATAACTCATATACCCGTCCAGATGCACTCTCTGAGCCTCAAGCTAGCGTCATAGCAATATAAAACCTTTCTGACCCTATTGCTAGGATAGGGCAATGACCATCGTCATGGTGATTATAAAACTGAGGCCTCAAGTGCCATCTGACGTTGTTCTAGTCGATGTCTAACATATTAATAGGTTTCTTTGTATCTTTCCCGAAGGATCAACAATTCTTCTCCTTATTAATATGGACAAGTATCCTTAATAGGATATAACTCATACACCCGTCCAGATGCACTATCTGAGCCTCGAGCTATCGTCATAGCAATATAAAACCTTTCTGGCCCTATTGCCAGGATAGGACAATGACCATCGTCATGTGATTATAAAAATTGAGGTCTCAAGTGCCATCTGACGTTGTTCTGGTTGATGTCTCACATCGCTAGCATAACTAAATCCGAAACTCGCCAATAACTCCCTTTGCATGATTATAATTTAAGTCACCGTCGTGACGAGTTTTCAAAATAAAAGTTTCATCCTTCCGTATAAGGACTCTTGCCACCGTCGTGGAAGAGATTTAATAAAATACAAATCATGCCTCCGGAGTGTATGAGTTGGATTTGTAACACACCAATCATAGCAAACAATTACTGTCTACTCCTATGTCTTCCTATCTAAGGAACTTTCCACAACCTATTTTCTAGTTCCTTTATTCTTTTAACATCCTACACCTCCAGCTATCACATACCAGACAAGCAGAGAATGTACATACTCATGTAATCCACATAAGCATACAACCCTAGGAGCAGAGATGGAAGAACCCTCACCTTGGCCAACCTTCCATGCAATCCTTTCCTGTAACTTTAATCTCCTCGGAGTTCCCGTTGCACTCTATTGCGTGCCGTTGTTCCTATAAGAACAACATTTACTTCATTAAGGTTGCCAAGAGTCAAGCTCTTGGTCTTATCGGACTTCTCTATCTCTCCCTTACTCTCACACGTAGTCCATGGTTGCCAAGAGTCAAGCTCTTGGTCTTATCGGACTTCTCTATCCCGACTTATGCGTATCCTTCCTCGGACACTTGACTTACTCGAATATAACACTCTACTTGAGTGTTTCAGATACTTGGATTTAAGTATTAGACCTCTATCTAACTTGTATTTGCATCTACGGAAGCTTATCTAGCTTGGTTGGAAGGGATCCAAATTCTAGGAAGGTCTAAGCACTTTAATTCAACTTGTGTTCTAAGAAATCTAGTTTCCAAACCTCAATATTCCAATTCATCCTACTTGGGTTCTAAGAAATCTAATTTCTAAACCTCAATCAATATACCTCCAATTTATCCCACTTAAGGTTCCCTAAAGTTTGTGAAGGAATAAGGTTGAAATTCCTGAAGTTAGGCCTAATTGGTTCTGCAAGTTTCTATCCTTGAGAAACAAGAAGGTACCTAAATTAATTATTGATGCTTGATATCTTATTTAGAATTATTCTAGGGTGTTTAAGATTGAAAAGGAGAGGTTTGGAGCCCTCAACATCACCCTGAAAGTGTATTTGGGCAAACCGAGCAGGGACCCGGCACGTTAACGTCAAGGTCCAACCTTAGTAACCTCGGGCCAGCTCTTCACGGGTTTTGTTCAGCTAATATTCCAACTATATAATTTCAATAATATCAATCCAAGCCTATTTACTCAAATCCAAGCTCAATCGTAATTATCAACAATTTTCCCCAATTTGGAAATAATTATAATTTCAATAATATTAATTCAAGCCTAATTACTCAAATCCAAACTCAATCCTAATTATCAACAATTTTCCCCAATTTGGAAATAATTATAATTTCAACCCCAAATCCTTCCAAATTCGAATTTGGGAAAATCCGAGAATATAATCTTGATTCTTACCCCAAATAAGTGTTCAAGAACACTTTCTAGGTCTCAATCTACCCTCGAAACAACTCAATCGAAGGTCAATTGAAGAAATCCCTAAAAATGGAGAAATTGAGGGTTTCGAATGAAATAGGGGTTACCAACCTTGATTCGATTGGTGGGAGGTTTGGAAGATGTTGTAACCGAGCTCCGATGAATTTTCCCGGTGTCGGCTAGCTCTTCTCCGGCGAGTTTCCGTTGGAATTTCCGATGCATCTCCTCTTTCCCCCTCTCCTTTCTCTTCTCGCCACCCCCTTTCTCTCTCTCTTCTCCCTCTCTCTTCGGTTTCTTTCTTTCTTTCTTTCTCTTTTAATAAGATGATGGCAACCCCCTCCAACTTAATAATAATAATAATTAAAAATTAAATATAATAATTAAATAAAAAATAAAAAATAAATATAATTAAAAATAAATTAATTAATAATTAAATTAAAACACAATTAATATATATTTTCCTTTCTTTTCTTTTCTTTTTTTAAAAATAGATAATAAGATAAATAATAATCATTTAAAAATAATAAAGATATATTTTTAATTTAATTTCCTTTACCTTTTTAATTCAGGTTTCCAATTCCTTAGGTCCTAAATTAAATCTTAAAAATTATTTTCTACTTCTTTTCTGTCACTTTCTACTTTCTTAAAAACCCCCTTTTAAATATTTAAAATAATCATAATAAAAATAAACTAATTAATAATTAAACAAATAATAACTAATAATATTTTAATTTAGTTCTCACTCCTATTTATTTATTGTTTTTGGCCAAACACTCCTATTTATTTTAGATTTCTAATTTCTTAGGTCACGAATTAATTTCAAAAATATTTTACTTCTTTCTTTCATCTTTTATTTTATTTTAACCCTCGAAAAATTTTCTCGATATTATAATCTTTGAAAACAAAAAAAAAAAATTCCTTTCCGGTTTCTTTTAACTTTCATACATTTTTTCTATATTCTTTATGAGGTTTTAATTCCTAGCCCCGAAATAAATCATTCTTAAATCCTCGAGATTTTTAAATAAATCATTCTTTAATTCTCAAAATTTTCAGGGGCATTACAGCTAATTCCATAATTGGGTATTTAATTTGCCCTAAAAGTTGTAATTTCGGTTACAAGTTCATGGGTAGCATTAAAGGGGTTAAATTGACATTAAATTCTTATTTATCTCACTTTTAAAAATATGTAACTTGCCCAATTCTCTTAATTTTCCATCAAGTCTCGTGGTTGGTACTTAGTAGGATAGTTTTGAGTGTCTTTGGGTGGTTAAATTGGGCTTTAAGTAAGCTAGGGTGCCTTATTTGCAATTTTTCATTTCTATCTTTTTAGTCCCTGAATTTCTACTGGAGAAAATGTGACAGTTCAGGACTTGTCTTGAGGTTGGGGTCCCTTAGTCAAGTCTTAGGGTGTCTCTATAGTGTCCTAGGGTACTTTTCTAGGGTCAAATAGGTCTCTCCTGCTCTTTTAAACTCAATAAAATAAAAGAAGCTAAAACTAAGTTTTTCTTTCAGTTTAGTCCCTAGGGTTAGGGTTCCTCTGGCACTTTTTCCCTGATTTTTGGGTCTCCTGACCTCTAACTAGGGTTTCTGATCCAATTTACAAGCGAAAACAAATACAACCAAATTCAATCAATCACACATCAAAAATTCAAACATATCACAGAAAAGTCAACAGAAATTTCCTGATCAAAGTTGGGTTTAAATTTTCAGGATGTTACAAAAACTATGTCTACTTTGCACATCATGAGATTTTTGCAGGACGCTTCTGTGCAGGCATTTGATTTGCGTCAACCTGCAAAGACCATAAAATCTCTAAAAGGGTTAACAAACAACTATGTCATGTATTGTACAGCCTCTCCACCAAGATAGCTATCTCCATGCATCAAATTGGTTTGCTTGGTCGGATGATTCAAACCGATAAATATACATGTAATACAACTTTTAAATTCTTACCTTTGCTACTCCATTGATTTGATTTGAGAGCACAAGCTTCAAGCTTCTTCCAATGGCATCAACATTGTCACGACCCAAAACTGGGAACATGATCGGCACGAAATCCCAGGATAAACCTCGAATCTCGTAAGCCTCACAATCAGAATAATATATTCCAAATCTAAAATTTATAGTATTTTAACAATTAACACAAATCTCTCAATAATTAGGAACTGAGAATCCTGCATATGGAATTACAGAGCAACTCTAGAATACAACAAAATTTTCAAACGACGGTGCCCAACGAAGAATGCCAGGCTTGTCATGGAATTCACTTTGTGACACCTTGCACAAGTACTTAGCATTACTTGCTTACCTGGAAAAATATGTAGAAAAACAGGGATGAGTGGAAAACCACCCAGTGAGCAGACAACAAACGCTACAACGGATGCAGGACAAGCCGAGGCACGAGTGTTTTCTGATAAAGAAAATAAAATTTATAATGTCAAAATCAAGGTGAGTTCACAAGCCATTTCAATAGTATACTTGAAAGGGGGCAATATAGATATATCCAGTCATAAAGAATCTTGAAAAATGATTTCAATAAATTAAATAAGGCCTTAAAAATATTGAGTACCTCAAATAATATATATAAACTAAATTGAGGTTTCCAAATACATCAAAATCAAGTTTTATGGGAGAAACATCTCACATAACATCTCATATACCCTCCAAATTTCAACCCTCCTCAACACCATAATGATACAACCACATAACTCCGGCCACAACTCCTTTACGTGGCCCAAAACCCTCCATATAATGCACATACACTCCACGTGTGTGGCCGCACATGGGGCTAGCACCAACTGACCTCTGCTAGCTGAGGTTTATACCTATGCGCGCATAAGGCTACAGAAACAACTGTAGCACCAGTTGTCACGACCCCCCCTATCGGACGTCTGTGACCGGCACGGAAAGTAGGATTTCTCCTATCCCGTAAGCCTCTAACCCCTGATTGAGATTTCCACCTGTTTATAACTACCCTTTTCTAATACAAACAATATATAACATATATGGTCATCCCTTTTCGGTGACCTAAGCAGTTTGCAATCCACGGCTCGCTCAACGCCGCTTCAGTCTATAGATATACACATATTCATTCACAAGTACGTATAATATACATATTGATCACGCGCTTCAGGGCGGGTGATCTATCCTATTCACATGCAGAAATCCTGTATACAGTCATACATATATTCAATCACACACTTACATATAGTTTACATATTGATCACACGCCTCAATGCGTGTAATCTATCCTATTCACATGCGGAAGCCATATTTTCACACAAGCAGGTATTCAATCACACATACATATAATTTACGTATTGATCACACGCCTCAATGCGTGTGACCTATCCTAGTCGCATGCAGAAGTCATATATGTATATACATGATATATATTATATCATAGCCTATATTCCTATCAACAAGACCTAACTTTAATCTGTATGAAGCCGACAATGCTAGAATTTAAGTGTGATATGTATATATACACAACAGATGTATACTCCCTTAATTGGTAACTCTTAGGTTTACCTGTATACTCCCTTGGCACTTTAGCACTCTCTAGTGCTTTTTGATGTCTACTTAACTTTATTCACTCCAAGCGAGTGATTTCTCAACTACTTCTAGCATCCTTATACCGCTTACCTGTAAAAGGACTATTGTTTGGTAGGGTATTGGTCACATGAGTTAGTTTTCTTAGGCACCCTGCGATTTTTTTTTTAAATAATTCAAGTTTATTTCTTAAAAAATGTCGCCTAAGGTTTTTCGTAAATGGTAGGGTTTAACCAATTGGAATGACACAAATTGAGAAAAAAGTTTTCATGAAAATTTGCCTTCCATTGGTTAGCACTAGTATTTTCAAGAAAAGTTTGAAGATCTCTCAGAATCTCTCATCCGGAAAGACCAAAAAGATTTTTACAAAAATTTCTCATGTGATCAATATCCTATTCTTTATGCTCTTCCTTAAGCAACCCAAGAGAGTTTGGTTGGGCTAAATCCCTTCTTTTCCCCCTTCTTTGCTTAAGGAATTACTCTGTTTCCCGCTCGGCATATGGTCACGCTCTCCACGTTCACATATGCCTCTACTTCTTAACATCTATCTCTACGGCATATGGTTCGGCCACTTTGACCTTCCATACACCGTATCCTGATTTTCCAGTCCGTAGATTTCTTTTCTATACTATGGCATACACCACCTCTTTTCTGTTTACTTTCTAGGAAGGACAAATCACTTCCTTCAGCCATAACATACCGCACAGTCATGACCCGTTCACGTGGTCATCTTCCTGTCGGTCTCATGCCTCATGGCCCATTTATTCTTGTCTGTAAACTTTCCATTTCAATCGCCCCGTGGGCTTACTTTCTTTTCTACACGCCAAACGTGTCTTTTCTTTGTTTTAATTCATGAAGTCCTACCATGAGAATTTCTGCCACAGAAGGTGTACCTGTCTCTACTTGAGGTTCCGGTGACTGTCTCCTCTCTTCTCCTCTAACTTGTGCTCTACCTCTACCACGAGCACGACCTCTTCCTCGGCCTCGTGCACGGCCTCTACCTTGGCTTCGGGTGGGCATTCCCTCCTCCCGAACTGACTCTTGATCAATTTCAGCAGGAGTTCTCCCTCCACCCCTAGCCTGTCTCGTAATCGGTGGCATCCCTATACTGCACAAGGACCACAACTAATATGTACACGTATATCAATGATATTTCATATCAAAGACAGTAGAAAGAAAGGGCTGACTCATTTTCCTGGGTACTTCCACAAGTGCCTTTTTACTCCCACGTTGTGCCCGGGTTCACAACGAGGCGTAAACCGACACCCGGTCATACCTATGGTTTCATACAGTTTAAAGAAAACCAGGCTCTGATACCAAGTTTGTCACGACCGCCCTATCGGACGTCCGTGACCGGCACGGAAAGTAGGATTTCTCCTATCCCGTAAGCCTCTAACCCCTGATTGAGATTTCCACCTGTTTATAACTACCCTTTTCTAATACAAACAATACATAACATATATGGTCATCCCTTTCCGGTGACCTAAGCAGTTTGCAATCCACGGCTCGTTCAACGCCGCTTCAGTCTATACATATACACATATTCATTCACAAGTACGTATAATATACATATTGATCACGCGCTTCAGGGCGGGTGATCTATCCTATTCACATGTAGAAATCCTGTATACAGTCATACATATATTCAATCACACACTTACATATAGTTTACATATTGATCACACGCCTCAATGTGTGTAATCTATCCTATTCACATGCGCAAGCCATATTTTCACACAAACAGGTATTAAATCACACATACATATAATTTAGGTATTGATCACACGCCTCAATGCATGTGACCTATCCTAGTCGCATGCACAAGTCATATACGTATACATGATATATATTATATCATAGACTATATTCCCATCACCAAGACCTAACTTTAATCTGTACGAAGCCGACAATGCTAGAATTCAAGTGTGATATGTATATATACACAACAGATGTAAACGTACAACGCTACGCCCAAAAAGGATTCATATATACATATACATCACAACATATATTCAGAATCAAAATAACTACCGACGCGAACAAAGCGTGCGGTCTTCAGAGTTGTCCGCCTCCTTAAGAAAAAGTGGACGCGTTTGTATCTGAAACATGTAAACAAGGAGGGTGAGTCGAACAGACTCAGTGAGAAGCTCCCCCATCCCTGGCGTAGCAGCGGGTACCACTACAGCTGGGGGAAGGGAGCAACCACAACCACATGCGCATGAAATGGATTTATATTGTGATCTTTAACTTGATCAGGCAATCAATAAATCATATTCACAATTAAAATCCTAATTCATGCTCCTAACATATTTATTAATCCACATGTAAATCAATCTCAACATATCTCATTTGGTTTCACAATTAACACATACTTGTGCACGTAGGCACTCACTTTCTGTCTCCCACATTACGCTAAGAGAAATACTGGCCCGAACGCAATATCATGTACGAACCTGGTTGATCACACCAGGAACTTTCTGACTCCAAGTCATGCTTAGAGTAATAGCCGGCAACTTGTCTGACCTCAGTTTTAACCAAGGTAATGGCCACTATGTGGCATACTTGCTGACGTTATAATCCTATCTGTCCGATCAGGATGACTGACTCGATCTACCCGGACAACCTAAACAAACTCAACTAACATATTTAACCTTGAAAGACGCCCCATGAGAACTAGTTGAATATTATGCGTGATTACTAGTTAGGCCTAATTCCGCCTTTTCAATTATGCATCACTCTCACTCACACTTAACAACCTAGGTTCATTTTCCTCAATGTACCACACCGTCAAAACCTTTTGCACGATGATCAATTTAAGTGGGTTCCTAATATTATTAAACTCTCACATATGAAATTTCGACTCAATCCTACCCACGGTATCATATAAGGCTCGGTGAGCCACAATAGCACATATACACCTTGTGATTATTCATATAAGCACATATACTATTGCACGTTGACTACTTACTTGCAAATCATACACGCGTAACACAATTTTATTCATATAAATATATTTCATATATCAATTTGCACAAAATAGAGCAAACCACATTTTCCACGTAGTCATCCAACCCTGTGGGGCAGGGATGGGAGAGCCCCTCACCTCGTTGGCCCTCCTGATCAGTCCTCGGAGTGCCTGAAACTCCAATTACCCTATGGTGCCCTATACACATATATTTAAGAAATTTAGAACATGTAACTAAGCATCTACCATGCATGTGTCATGCTAATGCTTATGCACCCTCTAGCTATTTTCCAAGAACTAATTATTTAGTTCGTTACGTCGTCTTATTTGCTCTTTCTGAAAGTCCAGAATGCCCCATATTCGAATTTCACACTTTCGAGCCATTAAGAACCTCTAATTGCTTAGGTTAGAGATTTCTACTTGTCTAAATTTCCCTTCATGTGTTCATATGGGTATTTAATTAATAAAACAATTAAATTCACGGTTCAAAAGAGGCTCTAGCTTACTCATCCCACCGTCTCCCTCATTCGCCGAGTAAAATCTTATTTACTACCTCTTTAATTATATATAAAAATATAATTGGGTATAATTAGAGCCTTGGAACTAATTTAGTGGGTCTTAGGTATCCCCCACGGACTAGAGCAAGGTGTCCAACCCACCGCACAGCTCCTTACTATACGGTGGTTTGGTATATTGGCCTCTTTTTCACCGGATTGGGTTCCGATTAAGACGGTAAATACTCGGGCTTTGTTCCCTTGTCTATTTCCAGAAACTACAACACTTATACTACTCCAATCCAAGCCTAAACATGCATCAAACTATCAATTTCGAATTTTAGAGCAATTTCCTAACCCATTTTTCCTAATTTCCATACCCGGTCAAATCCTAAGGTTTAACTTCGATTCTGAACCTCACTAAGCTTTCAATAACACCCACTAAGCTCAACTTTAACCCCGGAATGCCCCGATTGGAAGAAATTGAAGAATTCCTAAAATACCCAAAATTGGAGAAATTGGGGTTTTGAAAGATTGGGGCTTTCTCACCTTGATTCAATCGGATGGGAGGCTTGTGGGTGTTGAAAGACGAAGTTCGGTCACCTTCTCCGGCACCAGCTTGCCTTTTCCGGCCAGAAACCGCCGTGGAACGCTCGCCCTCCTTCTCCACTTGCTTCCCGTATGCGTGCGTTTTGGCTCCTGCTTCTTCACGTTTTAGCTGCTGCTTTCCCTTATTTTTTTTTATATGTGTTAAATGAATAGGGATGGGGGTCACGTTTTGGCCCCCCATTATCCTAATATATATATATATATATATATATATATATATATATATATATATATATATATATATATATATATATATATATATATTTAGTTATTTTATTTTCTTTTTCTCCATCTTTTTTTATCCCTATTCCTTTTAGGTCCTAAAAATTTATAAATATTCCCTATTACATTCTTCTTTATTCTATTTTTAACCCTATAATTCTTTAATTTAATTTATTTTTCTTTCCCAAAGAAAAATAAATTAATAATAATGATAATAATAAAAATTAATATATCGGGTATTACACCAGTGTTCCCGAAAGAGTTCCTCCCACTAAAAACATATCAAGAGTAAAATTCTCTTGTAATTGTAATTGTCGTACTCATATTCAAATACCATGTCATGTCATTCAAATAAATTTAATTTTATATCAATGAAAGAAATAATTTCAATATATAGTATATCACAAAACTCAATAGTACTCATAACATATTTTAATAAATTGAATCCAAAGTAAATAAGAAATCAAACGAAACATAATCTATTTTTCCGAATAAAAACAATTTTTTAGACGGCTTGTCCCAAGGCCAGGCAGAATTCCAATACTATCAAAAGAACAACATGAAAGAGGTTGGGTGAAAGTATAAAAATATAAAGCGCGTTATAGCGCGCATCATCTACTCACAGTGATACCGAGTGTGAGCGTAAAATCTCTTTTATCCTACCTAAGGTCTCGTAGCATCATTGAAATCTTCTGAATACCTATAGATATGCTGTCCCACTCATCAATATAAAGATCTCAAATTAAAAATAGTAAATTGGTCACTACTTTTAAAATTTTTAAAAATTTCCAATTCCATCAACTAAATTAGATTGTAAACATTATAGAATGTCATTTTCATATTCTAATAAACCACCAATGTCCTTATTTAATTTCATCTAATTACTTCATAACCTTCTTTTTTAATCTCTAATCCAGAAGGATCCAAAACTTGTTGGTTTTATGTTGTAGTCCTAAATTTAATATTCTCTTAATTTTAACTTTTACCCTATAGTCCTTTTTTACTTCCGAAGATGACTTTTAACACTTCAAAATTTGCACCAACACTCATGCTGTAATACTTTTGGGACCAATATTACTTTAGAAATTTAGATCTATGAATTTTACAATAATCACACAAAAGTTTTAAAGTTTTCAGTTTAGTCATTTAAACCCTCTTGGTTTTAAGAATAACCCCTAAAGGTCTCGAAAAATTTTCTAATTCATATAAGATACTCCTTGTAACTAAGTATTACTAAAAAGAACAGAATTGAGTTTTTCAGCTATTACCTTTAATATTCAAAAAAATTCAGTTTGGTCCCTTTTTCACAAAATCATGATTTTGGCTCTTTTTCATCCATTTTGCATCTTTATCCCATTACTCCCATCATCCATATCACCATATTATGAATCTAAGGAACATAGAAACGCCACAGTATAAAAAAACCCACATCTCCAAAAAAAGAACTCTAAAATAACCTTACTAATCTAGATCAAAGTTTACAATCATCTCACAAAGTTCTTAGATTCCAAAATACAAGACAACACCAGTCCTAAATTTCAATCACCATGGAAGAACTTGAAGAGAAGTAAAAAAAATGTAAATAGATAAATAAATGGCCCTACCTTTATTTTCTTGCTTTTTTCTTCTTTTCCCCGTATTTTGAGCTTCCTAAGAGCAATTCCTTCCATTTTCTTCTTCATCCTCTCTCCCATTAAAACTTCTCTCATTCTCATCATCTTTTCCGTCACTTCCCTCTCTCTTTCTTGGTGAAATTAGCTTTCGTGTATAAGGTTCCCTTTTCACTCTTTCTCTCTCTCGGTGCTAAATGTATGGAGAAGGAAAACCCTTGGATATTTAATTATTTTAATGGCATTGGGAAGGGATCATGTGATTGTGAGAAAGAAAAAGTGTTTGACTATTTCAATATTTTTGTTTGTATTCTAGGGCATCACACGTGAGTGAGAGAAGGAAGGTGTATGTGGTTCAATAATTTAGTATATTTATTTGTATTGGATGTAAGAGGAGTTACACTATTTGAATGGGATGAAAGATTTTTGAATCATTTCTTATATTACTTTTGTTTTATATTGACTAACAATGGAGAATAAAAATAATTAAAAACATAATCAAATATAAATTTGTTTTATTAAAAAGAAATAAAATACTTTTGTAATACCCCAAAAAATTTCGAGGATTAAAGAATAATTTAATTAAAATTTCGAGGATTAAAGAATTATTTATTTCGGGGTTAGGAATTAAAACTTTAAAAAGAATATAGAAAAAAATAAGAGAGTTAAAGGAAACAGGAAAGGAATTTTTTTTCGAAAATTGTAATATTGAAGAAAATTTTTCGAAGTTTAAAATAAAATAAAAGGGAAGGAAAAAGAAGTAGAAAATAATTTTTGGGATTTAATTTGCGACCTAAGAAATTGGAAACCAGAATTAAATAGGAAAAGAGAGTAAATTAAAAACACATATTAGTTATTATTTATTTAATTATTAATTAATTTATTTTTAATTACACTTATTTATTTATTATTTATATATTTAATTATTATAATTATTATAATTATAATTTATTATTATTATTATTATTATTATTTTAAAAGGGGGAGTTTTACGTGAGGTTAGGTAGATAGATTAAAAAAAGAGAAAAAAGGAAATAAAAGAAAAAGAAAGAGGGCTACGGATAGAAGAAGAGAAGAAAGAAAGAAAGAGAAGAAGAAAGGGAGAAGAAAACGGAGAGAGAGGGAGAAGAGAGAGAAAGAGCCGTGAGGTTGAAAGAGAGGGGGGGTTCACCGGAAATCCGTCGGAAATTCGCCGAAGAAGAGCTAGCCGACGCCGGGAAAAGTCACCGGGGCTCGGTTACAACATCTTCCACACCTCCCACCAATCGAATCAAGGTTGGTAACCCCAATTTCATTCGAAACCCTCAATTTCCCCATTTTTAGGGATTTCTTCGATTCACCTTCGATTGAGTTATTTCGAGGGTAGATTGACACCTAGAAAGTGTTCTTGAACACTTAGTTGGGGTAGGAATCGAAATTTTGTTCTCAGATTTGCCCAAATTCGAATTTGGAAGGATTTGGGGTTGAAATTATAATTATTTTCAATTTGGAGAATTGGTTGATAATTAGGATTGAGCTTGGATTTGAGTAAATAGGCTTGGATTGACATTATTAAAATTATATGGTTGAAATATTAGCTGAAGAAGACTCGTGAAGAGCTGGCCCGAGGTTACTAAGGCCGGACCTTGGCATTAACGTGCCAGGTCCCTGCTCGGTTCCCCCAAGCCCACTTTAAGGGCGAATTGAGATCTCCAAACCCCCTCTCTTCAATCCTAAACACCCTAGAACACTGCTAAACATGTTTTTGAGGATTAAATCACCCTAAGTACCTTATCTTTTCTCAAGGATGGAAACTTGCGGAACAAATTAAGTCTAACTTCGTGAATTTCAACCTTTTCCTTTCACAACCTTTAGGAAACCTTAAGTGGGATAAATTGGAGGTAGATTGAGGTTTAGAAACTAGATTTCTTAGTACCCAAGTAGGAACACAAGTTGAATCAAATTATTTAGACCTTCCTAAAATTAGGATTTCTTCCAACCAAGCTAGATAAGCTTCCTTAGATGCGAATACAAGTTAAATATAGGTCTAATATTCAAATCCAAGTATGTGAAACACTCAAGTAGAGTGTTATATTCGAGTAAGTTAAGTGTCCGGGGAAGTATACGCATAAGTCGGGATAGAGAAGTCCAATAAGACCAAGAGCTTGACTCTATGGAAACCATGGACTACATGTGAGAGTAATGGAGAGATATAGAACAAGTTAAGCTAAGTAAAAATCTTAATGAAGTAAATGTTGTTCTTATAGGAACAACGACACGCAATAGAGTGCAACAGGAACTCCGAGGAGACTAAAGTAACAGGAGGGGTGCATGGAAGGTTGGCCAAGGTGACGGCTCTTTCATCTCTGCTCCTAGGGTTGTATGCTTACGTGGATTACATGAGTATGTATATGCTCTGCTTGTCTGATATGTGTTAGCTAGAGGTATAGAATACTAAAAGAATAAAAGAACTAGAGAATAGGTTGTGGAAAGTAGCTTGGATAGAAAGACATAGGAGTAGAGTGTAATTGTTTGCTATGATTGGTGTGTTACAAATCCAACTCATACACTCCGGAGGCATGATGAGTATTTTTTTAAATCTTTTCCACGACGGTGGCAAGAGTCCTTGTACGGAAGGACTAAGCTCTTCTTTTGGAAAACGCGTCACGACGGTGACTTCAATTATAATCATGCAAAGGGAGTTGTTGATGGGTTTCAGATTTGATTATTCTAGCAATCCGAGACATCGACTTGAACAACGTCAGGTGGCACTTGAGACCTAAGTTTTATAATCACCGTGACGATGGTCATTGCCCTATCCTGGTAATAGGGTCAGAAAGGATTTATATTGCTATGACGATAGCTTAAGGCTCAGAGAGTGCATCTGGATGGGCATATGAGTTATATCTTGTTAAGAATACTCGTCCATATTAACAAGGAGAGGAATTGTTGATCCTTCGCGAATGATACAAAGAATCCTATTAATATGTGAGACTAAGGTAAGGAGACACGGGAGGAACTTACGGGTGAACCATGAGCCTAACCTAGTAAAAGAGAAATCATCCTGTGGAGTTGGTCCAGGGTGTGTCAGTGGCCATGCTTCGAGACGTCGTGCGTGCCCGCCATATGGCCTGGTTGGGTAATGGACGAGTGGGCTCAAGCTATTGCCCCGCAGCAAGGGGTCATGACGTGCCACGTGGTGGCTACGTATCAGTTGTTTGATAGATAGAAGTTGATTGTGTTTGATTAATAGAATTGTGACGAGGTGACTAATACCCAAGTGAATGGGTTAAGTATTGTTTGATTAACAGAACTGTTACGAGGTGACCAGTACCCGAGTGAATGGGTTAAGTATATTTTCCACGTGGTGGCCAGTAGCCCGAGTGCACGGGTTCGAAGTAGAAAAGCCACGTAGTGGCTAGTAGATACCCCAGAGTTGGGGAGATTAAGTAGATGTATGTTTAGCATCTGTGTGTATGTACAAATTGCCTGTGTTTGCATATAATTGCTGATTGTGCAGCGTAGTGGTAACGTACAGGATTACGTCACCACACATCTTTTTTGATTCAGACATGCTGAAACGTGAGAAGACCGGTAAGTAAAAGACGACACTATATGTTACATGTTTACTTGCTAATTGATGACGTGGAATAAACTACTGCATGTTTACAGTTATTAAATGCATGCGAGTGTTTGGGTGAAATTTTTGCTGTTGTGTGGTCGCCAAGAATGTATGCTAATTAACAGTAACCAGTTGTTTTTGCATGTGGTTATGTATGACTCCCAATCCCAGCGCCATGGTACCCGCCTTGCACCGGGGATGGGAGAGTTCTCTCTGAGTCACGTGTTTAAGACTCACACCTCATTTTTACTACACAGAGACAGGTTAAGTACATGTGGAAGAAGTCTCGGTGGAACGAGGGTTGAGCAACACTTTCCAAGACCCACAACTTGTTCATGTGGGTGAATAAAGTGCAATTGTAATTTTATTTACTTTATCATTGTATCATAAAGTAAAGGGTAGACGTACCCAATTAGATTGTATTACTAAATCTACAACTGTCAGCTTCATTCACCTTAAAGATCAGGATTTATTTTACTGCGATAGAGGGAAAATTTGTTTTCAAAATGTATATATATATACATATATCTGTTGCATGTGAATAAGATTGGCAGCATCTTCGGATGTGTAGCCAGTACACAAGTTATATATATTATGTGTGTTTTCCTATATCTATATCCTGAAGCGGCCGTGGATTTGCTTGCCTAGGATAGGCCACCATTTCGGTGTAGCCATGGTATTATACTGCATGTGGATGTATTTTCAATAATAGACATTCTGTCAATTAGGTGATAAGGTTTACAGGTACAGGGATATTCCCTGTGTCTGTGCTGGTCACGGTCCTCTAAACGGGGGTCGTGACAAACTTGGTATCAGAGCCTAGTTGTTCTTTAAGGGTGTGAAGCTAACTAATAGTCTCGGGTGTTAGTTGGGCTAGCAATTACGAATCCAGACGTAACGGTGGTTCCGGCGGGCACTTGTGAGGTTGCTCAGGATGTTGGGTCATAAATTGTTTCGAGTCATCGCTTTAGGCATAGAATTTGTATGTGAAATTCTATGCAAAGCATATAACCTGTACAGTACACAAGTGCCAATGAGCACTAAGTCGTAAGGTGGGGTGGTAGTGACCCCGGGAACCTTAGGACGCCATAATAGGGAAAGGAGACATTCATGGAGAATGCTTGATGTGACGCGGCCTTGTCGCGAGGCCGGCACCAATAAAATTAATACTAGAAAGTGCAGCTAGTGGCACAACCTAGGTCGATTCTCTCTCGCGGAGCCTATGGACTCGATGGACAAATATGCTCAATTAACACAAAATGGGGTGTCTTTGAGGCAATTTAACAAACACTTGGTATGCAATGAAACTAAATGGAATTAAATGCAACTAAATGAAACTAGAACTAACACTTTTTTGGGATTTTCAATATTTTTAAAGCTAAAGTAAATTGAGGTGAATGAAATGAGATGAATATGCTTTGTTGGAGAATGCTTTGGGCTATCCTTGCTATCAAAAAGTATGGAGTTAATCAATGAAAGGCCATTTCCTAAAGTAGTTTAGTGACCACTAAACCTAGGTAATTTAATTAGAGGATGCAATTAACCAACCGGACAATTAACAAACCTAATCAAATACCATCAATGAAGCAAATGAGGAATTTAACATAAACTAGAATTCAACTCAACAATTACCATTGTCATTAGAGTGACTTCCACAATGAATTAAAAATTACAATAAGATTCAACCAAATCCAATGTAATCAAAACCCACAATGGGAGAATCAAAATACAAATCACAAGTCTATTTAAATTCCTAATGTCCACTACAACCTAGTTGAGTTCCACAACCATGGAGCCACAATCAATACAAACTCATCAATATCAACAAGATAAACATGAATCCATAAAGAGAAGTAGTAGGAAAACAAGAAAAACTCCCTATTGGATGCCATAGCTCAAGCCCTAATCATCCTCCTCCAAAGCACAAGAAGTTTAGCCACTCATGGATGGGAGAAATGCTTCACCAAGCTCCTCCAACCCTTGCTTAGCCATGGATGATGATGGAGGTTGCTGGAATTTGGTCTGAATAGGTGTGGAGAGTGGAGAAGATGAAGAGAAAATGGTGAGTGTGGCTGGAAATGTGGAGAGACTTGAGAGGATGAGAGCTTGTGTGATGAATGTGTGTAAAATCGTGGGTTCCTCTCTTAATTAGGTTAAGGGCCTCTAAAACATCAGAATATTCCCTCTAATCCGACCTAGTATGCTCCCCTTGTGGTAAAACAATGAGAAAGTGGGCCCACCAACCGTTTCAGCTCTTAAAATCGTGAGAAAAGCGTGCAGAACTGGTGTACCCGCTGGCAGTGGGTCATCTACCCGCTGGCAGCGGGTGGATTACTTAAAACACGCGTTTTACGCTGAAACTGAAGTCCACCCGGTGGCAGCTTGCAAGGCTACCCGCTGGCAGCTGGTGGAACAGTAGAACAGGCCCAAAAATGCCTCTAAGCTTCAAATCTTGTATCGGCTTCGCTTTCCAGCTTCTTTCTCGACCTCTAGCACTTTAATCCTTGCTATTCCTCAAGCTAGTTGACCTACAAATCAACCAAAACAATTGTGAGGCCCTCAAGTTAAGAAAACTAGAGAATTATCACAAGTTATTCAATAAAAACATGGAATTAGCAAGATTGTGATTTAAGTCCTTAAGTGCCCTTGAATAACATTAAGTCATGCATAATGACTCTTTAAACTCAACAAAAGCTTGTCAAATGCCAAAAGATACAAGGGTAAATATTGGTATTATCAATGCTACCAAGACACATACACATTTGGTTGAATTGTAGGCAGAAATGCGCTACAATGTGTGATCGTTTTGCAGGTGTTTAATGAGACGATGCGTCTGCTCTGTTAGCAGTGCATTGTGTGCTATGGTATATGCACAAGTTGTTTGATTATAGTATGGAATGCAAATAGAATAGAAATATGCAGTGAGAGGTAGTTCAGGCTAAAAATGGGTTGTAAAGTGAAAGAAAAGACACGCTTAGCGTGTAGAAAAAAAAATAAGCCCATGGGGCGATTGAAATGGAAAGTTTACAGACAAGAATAAACAGGGCCATGAGGCATGAGACCGACAGGAAGATGACCACGTGAATGGGTCACGACTGTGCGGTATGCTATAGCTGAAGGAAGTGAGTTGTCCTTCCAAGAAAATAAACAGAAAAGAGGTGGTGAATGCCACAATGTAGAAGTAGAAGTCTACGGAATAGAAAAATCAGGATAAGATATATGGAAGGGCAAAGTGGCCGAACCATATGCCGTGGAGATAGATGTTAAGAAGTAGAGGCATCTGTAAACGTGTAGAGCGTGACCATATGCCGAGCAGGAAACATAATAAATGGTAAGGCACAGGGAAGGAGCCTAGTCCAACCCTGCGCTCGATCCATGAACTGCTAGTTCCTTAAGCAAACAAGGGGGAAAGGAAGGGATTAAGCCCAACCAAACTCTCTTGGGTTGCTTAAGGAAGAGCATAAAGAATAGGATATTGATCACATGAGAAATTTTTGTAAAAAATCTTTTTGGTCTTTCCGGATGAGAGATTCTGAAAGACCCTCAAACTTTTCTTGAAAATACTAGGGATAACCATTAGAAGGTAAATTTTCATGAAAACTCTTTATCAAGTTGTATCATTCCAATTGGTTAAACCCTAACCATTTACGAAAATCTTAGGCGTCATTTTCTAAGAAATAAACTTGAATTAATTTTTAAAACCCGCAGGGTGCTTAAGAAAACTAACTCATGTGACCAATACCCTACCAAACAATAGTCCTTTTACAGGTAAGTTGTATAAGGATGGCAGATGTAGTTGAGAAGTCACTCGCTTGGAGTGATTAAAGTTAAGTAGACATCGAAAAGCACTAGAGAGTGCTAAAGTGCTAAGGGAGTATACAGGTAAACCGATGGGTTACCAATTAAGGGGTCATAGGGTGATTATGGACCCGAAAGCATTACACCGAAACAGGTCTAGAAGTGGAAATGGGCGTAGACCTTCGGGTAGCGTCCATAGATAAGAAAATGAGTGCTGCGGTAGATAGCTCTTGAACGAGATACCGTAAGTGATAAACCCCAAAGGGACTCGTGGAGGCCTGAGGGGAGAGAAAGTAGACAGGGATAAGTAGTCCCATAAGGGGGGACGAGCGGAAGCTTGTAGGACCCGATAGGATAAGAGTTAAGTAGGAGGTGGAGAACCATATACTATCGTAAGTGCATGTATAGCACACAGATTGTAGTGGACATAGCTAGGTAAGCTAGTTCCACAGGTTGGTGAACCGTAAATCCGTTAGTCTGAAGCCCGTGTATGGGTGGAGACTGAGTGGTCAAAGCAAACGTATAAATGGCTATGTGGGTGCCATAAAGGGAAAATTAGTCGTAAGGACCGTTAATTGAGAAGGAGAATTTAGTGAATAACGACTATTGAGAAATACTCGGAGAAAGAGTACCACGTAGGTACGAAGTGGAAAAGAAGAGAGTGAATACGGGAATGGAGTCGGGTAAGCAAATGGGGATGCAAGCCAAAATGATAAAACAGGCATGCTACCGTTGGGGTTGATTAGAACCCAACAGGTAACACACTTGTAAGAGGCGGTAAATGTTCGTGAACATATGCCACACCGTAAGAAAGGAAAAATCAAACCGTGGGAGCGGATCCCATTTGCTCAAGGGGAGTAGAACATGTCCGGAAAGGTTCTTGCTGGAGTTAACGGATCAAATATTCCAAGTAGGAATACAAGATCTAAGTGAGTTAAGGAGTTCGAGTGGGCCAAGTTAGGGTAAAAGCCAACGGAAACACAACGAGTAGAGTTAGCATAGAATGTGGAACTCTAAGTGAACTAACCTGAGGATGGTATAGATCCACAGTCATAGTCGTGTTAAGGAGGTCTTCGGATGTGAAGACCGAACTGAGTCTGAGGTAGAGTAATGAATATGATGGTAAGGAGGAGACTGATGAGTTCCCATTATAAAGAGAAATGACTACAAGTAGTGATCAGAGAAGAGTCTAAGTCAGTCAGACATAGGATGTCGTCAGGGAGTAACCTAAAGTGGTTATGGAAACCACTAAGGGTAGGTGCAGAAGTCCGAAAAAAGAAAGGGAAATGCGAGTCATAAAGGAAAGGTCCTTTATCGTTTGGTGGAGAAACGGTAAGTATAATACATAGTTGCGCTAGTGTCATGGCATTTAGCTTCGTTAGGACACGAGTAGGGTAAACCGGATCAGTAGTGAGTGTAACAACCTCGGAAGGGTTGGGTACACTAATGGCACAAAGTATAAACACCTACGTAGAGTGTATGCCGTGTAAGCAGTAGGTCTAAATGTATAGTAGAGGGAGTAATAAGCTATAAATGGACTTTTCTGGAGAAGTCGTTTACAACCAGCAGAAGGGTAGCTGCTGGGTAGTAGAGGACACTTGGGTACGGGGACTCCGATGTAAGGGAGTACTTCGTCAGTTAGAGTTTATAGAAATATAACCTAGTGTGCTATGCAAATAGCTAGTGTCTTGGCGTGTTCCAAGACGGGTATAAGAAGTCACTACGAAGGTAGCTAGTCGGACAAGCAGATTGAGCCAAGGTAAGCCTCACTAGGGGATGCAATAGTTAACTCCTCGGAGAGCTAAATTGGGGCATGACATGTGGTACGTGCCAGACACTCCATTGCAAAATTAGTAGCACAAAGTGAATTGAAACTAGGAGAGTTAGGTATCCTCGGGGGAGGATACGACGACAGATGGAGTCTGTCGGTTAACAACTCGCGAAGGGGTGGTTAACTACGAAACTAGAAATACAAACGATCACAGGAAGAATATGTAGAAACCAGATAGAGACCTTGAGTCTCTAGGAAAGAAAGATGAATCATAGGGTAAAATGGTAAAACTTTCACATTGAGGGGAACCATAGATGAAATTGAGCCAAGGGAGGGCAACAAGCCAACAACCCCACAAAGAAGATGAAATTCGGGGACCAAATTTCTTAAGGAGGAAAGAATGTAATACCCTGGAAAATTTCGAGGATTAAAGAACGATTTAAATAAAATTTCGAGGATTAAAGAATGATTTATTTCGGGGCTAGGAATTAAAACTTTAAAAAGAATATAGAAAAAAATAAGTTAAAGGAAACCGGAAAGGAATTTTTCTTTTTCGAAAACTGTAATACCAAAGAAAGTTTTTCAAAGTTTAAAATAAAATAAAAGGGAAGGAAAAAGAAGTAGAACATAATTTTTGGGATTTAATTTGGGACCTAAGAAATTGGAAACTTGAATTTAATAGGGAAAGGGAGTAAATTAAAAACACATATTAGTTATTATTTATTTAATTATTAATTAATTTATTTTTAATTACATTTATTTATTTATTATTTATATATTTTAATTATAATTATTTATAATAATTATTATTATTTTTTAAAACGGGGGTTTTACGTGAGGTTAGGTAGATAGATTAAAAAAAGAGAAAAAAGGAAATAAAAGAAAAAGAAAGAGGGCTACAGATAGAACAAGAGAAGAAAGAAACAAAGAGATAAAGAAAGGAAGAAGAAAATGGAGAGAGAGGGAGAAGAGAGAGAAAGAGCCGTGAGGTAGAGAGAGAGAGGGGGTTCACCGGAAATCCACCAGAAACTCGCCGGGGAAGAGCTAGCCGACGCCGGGAAAAGTCACTGGAGCTCGGTTACAACATCTTCCACACCTCCCACCAATCGAATCAAGGTTGGTAACCCCAATTTCATTCGAAACCTCAATTTCTCCATTTTTAGAGATTTCTTCGATTCACCTTTGTTTGAGTTATTTCAAGGGTAGATTGAGACCTAGAAAGTGTTCTTGAACACTTAGTTGGGGTAGGAATTGAAATTTTGTTCTCGGATTTGCCCAAATTCGAATTTGGAAGGATTTGGGGTTGAAATTATAATTACTTTCAATTTGGGGAAATTGTTGATAATTAGGATTGAGCTTGGATTTGAGTAAATAGGCTTGGATTGACATTATTAAAATTATATGGTTGAAATATTAACTGAGGAAGACCCGTGAAGAGCTGGCCCGAGGTTACTAAGGCCGGACCTTGGCATTAACGTGCCGAGTCCCTGCTCGATTGCCCCAAGCCCACTTTAAGGGCGAATTGAGATCTCCAAACCCCCTCTCTTCAATCCTAAACACCCTAGAACACTCCTAAACTTGTTTTTGAGAATTAAATCACCCTAAGTACGTTCTCGTTTCTCAAGGATGGAAACTTGCGGAACAAATTAAGTCTAACTTCGTGAATTTCAACCTTTTCATTTCACAACTTTTAGGAAACCTTAAGTGGGATAAATTGGAGGTAGATTGAGGTTTAGAAACTAGATTTCTTAGAACCCAAGTAGGAACACAAGTTGAATCAAAATATTTAGACTTTCCAAAAATTAGGATTTCTTCAAACCAAGCTAGATAAACTTCCTTAGATGTGAATACAAGTTAAATAGAGGTCTAATACTCAAATCCAACTATATGAAACACTCAAGTAGAGTGTTATATTCGAGTAACTAAAGTGTCCGGGGAAGGATACAAATAAGTCGGTATAGAGAAGTCCAATAAGGCCAAGAGCTTGACTCTATGGCAACCATGGACTACATGTAAGAGTAATGGAGAGATAAAGAACAAGTTAAGCTAACTAACAATCTTGATGAAGTAAATGTTGTTCTTAAAGGAACAACAGCACGCAATAGAGTGCAACAGGAACTCCGAGGAGACTAAAGTTACAGGAGAGGATTGCATGGAAGGTTGGGCAAGGTGAGGGCTCTTTCATCTCTGCTCCTAGGGTTGTATGCTTATGTGGATTACAGGAGTATGTATATTCTCTACTTGTCTGATATGTGTTAGCTAGAGGTATAGAATACTAAAAGAATAAAAGAACTAGAGAATAGGTTGTGGAAAGTAGCTTGGATAGAAAGACATAGGAGTATAGTTTAATTATTTGCTATGATTGGTGTGTTACAAATCCAACTCATACACTCCGGAGGCATGATGAGTATTTTATTAAATCTTTTCCACGACAGTTGCAAGAGTCCTTGTACAGAAGGACTAAGCTTTTATTTTGCAAAATGCGTCACGACGGTGACTTAATCTATAATCATGCAAAGGGAGTTGTTGATGGGTTTCGGATTTGGTTATGCTAGCAATGTGAGACATCGACTAGAACAACGTCAGATGACACTTGAGACCTCAGTTTTATAATCACCATGACGATGGTCATTGCCCTATCCTGGTAATAGGGTTAGAAAGGAATTATATTGCTATGACAATAGCTTGAGGCTCAGAGAGTGCATCTGAACAGGCATATGAGTTATATCCTGTTAAGGATACTCGACCATATTAACAAGGAGAGGAATTTTTGATCCTTCGGAAAGATACAAAGAATCCTATTAATATGTGAGACTAAGGTAAAAAGAAATGGGAGGAACCTACGGGTGAAACCTGAGCCTAACCTAGTAAAAGAGAAATCATCTTGTGGAGTTGGTCCAGGGTGTGTCAGTGGCCATGCTTGGAGACATCGTGCCGTGCCCGCCATGTGGCCTGGTTGGGTAATGGACGAGTGGGCTCAAGCTATTGCCCCGCAGCAAGGGGTCAGGACGTGCTACATGGTGGCTACGTATCAGTTGTTTGATAGATAGAACTCGATTGTGTTTGATTAATAAAATTGTCACGAGGTGACTAGTACCCAAGTGAATGGGTTAAGTATTGTTTGACTAACAAAATTGTCATGAGGTGACCCATACCCGAGTGAATGGGTTAAGTATATTGGCCACGTGGTGGCCAGTAGCCCGAGTGCACGGGTTCGATGTAGAAAAGCCACGTAGTGGCTAGTAGATACCCCAGAGTTGGGGAGACTTGGTAGATGTATGTTTAGCATCTGTGTGTATGTACAAATTACCTCTGTTTGCATATAATTGCTTATTGTGCAACGTAGTGGTAACGTACAGGATTACGTCACCACACGTCTTGTTTGATTCAGACATGCTGAAATGTGAGAGGACCGGTAAGTAAAAGCCGGCACTATATGTTACATGTTTACTTGCTGATTGATGACGTGGAATAAACTGCTGCATGGTTACAGTTATTAAATGCATGTGAGTGTTTGGGTGAAGTTTTTGTTGTTGTGTGGTTGCCAAGAATGTATGCTAATTAACAGTAACCAGTTGTTTGTGCATGTGGTTGTGTATGACTCCCAATCCTAGCGCCATGGTACCCGCCTTGCGTCGGGGATGGGAGAGTTCTCACTGAGTCGCGTGGTTAAGACTCACACCTCATTTTTACTACACAGAGATAGGTTAAGTACATGTGGAAGAAGTCTCGATGGAACGAGGGTTGAGCAACACTTTCCAAGACCCACAACTTGTTCATGTGGGTGAATAAAGTGTAATTGTAATTTTTTTTTACTTTATTATTGTATCATAAAGTAAAGGGTAGACGTACCAAATTAGATTGTATTACTAAATCTAGAATTTTCAGTTTCACACACCTTAAAGATCAGGATTTATTTTACTACGATACAGGATAAATTTGTTTTCAAAATGTATATATTTATGCATATATCTGTTGCATGTGAATAGGATAGGCAACATCTTCGGATGTGTAGCCAGTACACAAGTTATATATATTATGTGTTTTTCCCTATATCTATATCCTGAAGCGGCACTGGCCGTGGATTTGCTTGCCTAGGATAGGCCACCATTTCGGTGTAGCCATGGTATTATACTGCATGTGGATGTATTTTCAATAATAGATATTCTGTCAATTAGGTGATAAGGCTTACAGGTACAGGGATATTCCCTGTGTCTGTGCCGGTCACAGTCCTCTAAACGGGGGTCGTGACAACTTTTATATTATTTGGTCAAAGTGTTTAATCCGAACTACAAACTCTAATTAAACTTTTTTTAAGGGTTCTTACAAACATTATCATCTTCATCATCTTTATGCATTATGATGCTAGGAAACATAAAGACACAAACTATATTTGCTATGCGGAAAGTGGGAAAAGAGACTTATGAGACTACTTTGCAAATATTGGTCTTTGCATCACCCAATTTATATATTTTCGAAACTGGTCCTAAAAACCCATGAATGGTTTTAACTTTGAGACAACTATGTGCAGAATAGTGGTTTTAACTATAAAAAAATTATATGATGGATAGTGGTTTTAGCTTTGAGAAACTGACTAGTTTAGTAGTAGAGTTGGTTGTTTGTTTGGTTGTACAAAGATTACCATTCACCAAAAAATAGACTATTTAATTTGGTCTCTTTTAAAATCCTTAAATATATAAACTCTGCATAATGTTGTATGTGAGGATAGGCTATTTGTTCTTTTTTTGGCAATAGATTTTTTATTCTCTTTTTTTTTAATGTACTAATTAGGGTGTTTTAGGGCTTCTTTGTTCCTCTTGAACAATAATTATTTAATGTGTACGTTCTTATCATTAAATTATAGTGTAAGTTAAGAATATTGTTTACTGATAAGGTAACTTTGCCTTAATTATAGTCGAGTTGATGTTCAGTATTACGGTACTAAACGTCAGTACATCACTCCAATTAATTGGTTCCTAATTCATTCAAGGTGAGTACTTATTAATGTGAGTTATTATTATTATTATTATTATTATTATTAAATAGCACTACATGATTGGAGGGATACTCTGAAATTCAGTAGTATCGTAGTACTGAACTTTTATCCATCATAGTGCTATCTAGCACCATAGCACACGATCAATCTTATCTAGAATATCATAATCATTGACCAAAACACTTGATGAGATTGAAATTGGTTATCATTCAAATTAAATAAAAAATAAAAATCATTCTTGACGTTACAAAGTTATACATGAATTGATGATGGGTAGACCTGTTAATGGGTTGGGCCGGGCCAGGCTTGGGCTTAAGCCCATGGGCTTTACATAAGCCCAAGCCTACATGTGTTTACAACCCATTACGATGGGCCAGGTATTACCCAAGCCCATGGGCTAAGCACGGGCTTAGCCCATCCTTATACATAATTATAAAAAAAAATATTCTACTTTAGATTTTATTTTTGTTTGCTTAGAACTAGTGTTTCAAGAATTGGACCGGTTTGATCGATAACCAATCAAGTGTTCAATCCTGTTCGATGCAAAAATTCGATCTCTAGTATCCGATCTCTAATTCTAAATTTTAGGCCTCACATAAGACATAACACACCTCATCATAACTAATCGTGAATAAGACGAAGTCTCAACTTGTAAGTTTTATGAAACCTATCAATATACAATATTATGTAAATATTATTGTCGATGTAACTTTTTTTTTTGAAAAAAACATAACAAATAAAATATATTTTGAAATCACTGTATTTTTTTATTAATATAGGATGTATATAAATTCCTAGAAATAATACTAACATAAATTTTTAAAACTTATTTTACAAAATAATTTTAAAAAAATTCAAAAAGAACCTAAATAACCTTTTTCCCCTTAACTTTCGACTTATTATTTTTTGGGCCTATTCGACTTGTTATTTTTAATTATATCAAGAACTGAAAAAATTATTAGAGTTTTAATTTAAAAATCTAAAAAAACAAATTAACATATAATTTTAAGTCTTTATCACATACCAAAACTTCGTATTATAAAGTATTATTTCGTTAGACTTCAAAAATGAAATATTTTTTCATGACTTCTTAAACTTCAAAAAAATATATATATATACTTCAGTTTACGTGGCAAGTGTGATGGTGGCGGTGAGTGGTGGTAGTGGGCGATGATGCGTGGTGGGTGGTTCATGGTGGCGGTTGGTGGGTGGTGGTGGTGGTTGGTAGGTGGTGTCGTGGTGGTGGTAGGCATTGTTGGTGGTGGTGCGTGGTGGCGGTGGTCCATGGTGGGTGGTTCGTGGTGGTGGTGGGCATTGTTGGTGGTGGTGGTTCGTGGTGGTGGTTGGTAGGTGGTGCCGTGGTGGTGGTAGGCATTGTTGGTGGTGGTGCGTGGTAGCGGTGGTACATGGTGGGTGGTTCGTGGTGGTGGTGGTTGGTAGGTGGTGCCGTGGTGGTGGTGGTGGCGGTGGTCCATGGTGGGTGGTTCATGGTGGTGGCGGTGGGTGGTGCATGGTGTTGGTGGTGGGTGGTCGTGGTGCTGGGTGGCGGTGGTGTTGGGTAGTGGGTAGTGGTAGGGCCCAGGTACTACCCAAGTTTTGGCCGAAGTATTTTAAATAAAATGGGTATTTGATGGGTAAGGCTTAGGTACTACCCATACCCAATTCTTAATGTTGGGTAGTTGACCCATGGATTTAGTCTTGGGTAGTCTCATGGGCTACACATCCCATGAGCAGGTCTAATGATGGGTAACATTCTATTTTAATTCTGCATTTCAAAGGCTCTTTATGTCATTTATTTATCATCATAGTTAAGTGATTTCAAGGATGTTTGACGAAGAGATTCAATTTTCCTTATTTTTCTAAAAAAAATCCAAAGGATTTAATGTGACAAATATACTATTTTAATTTAATTTTTTTAATAATTAAAAAAGATTTTAGAATCTAAGCATTTTCAAACTAATAATAAAAACTTGGTAGTTATAATACGTTAGTGTATATATATATATAAATATATGTTTCCAACCTGTTTCGGAATTGTGACTTTATCCCAATTGATAAGGTGGACTTTATGATTACCATTGATAAGCATTTTCTTTTCTTGTTACTTTTCTCAAATTAGTAATTAATGATTACTGTAACTGTCATTTTTGGTTCAGTCAATTGTAATTTGCAATTAGGACCACATGGGGTCTTAACCATGGGGGACTTGTCCTTAGGCAGTGCACCTAGGTGCCTACGTACCCTTCGAAAGGGATCAAAGTCCATGTAGTTCGTCATGGTGACGTCTACGGGAGCTGTTGGGCAAGGTAGTTTACCTGTGTCGGGCCGTGTGCGGCTAAGACGTGCCTAAGGTACTCCGGGCGGGCGAGCCGCTCTTAGGAGGTTGCCTTAGTGAGATAGAGAGCTCGAGTCTCTGAGGGCTGCTGGAAGCCCTATACGGAATAGTTTTCGGGATGAAGGTGAGCTTGCCGGAGGTTGGCCTTGGTGGGACCTACGGCAAAGCTTAAGAGAATTCGTGTGAGGCGTCTGAGAGTGCTCAGGTTATCGAGAGTATGTGAGGGATATGAGATAAGGCGTTGTAATGCTTTGTGTTGCGTATCCTTTAGTCCCCTAGGTGAGGGTCTATTTATACTGACTGTGGGGAGGTCGTGCTCGACCCACGATCTCGTGGGACGTGGGTTGTGCCACGAGGCTTGATGAGTTCCCACGTCTGGTTAATGGGATGTTCCATAAAGTGACGTGGGCAAGGGCCATGTAACCAGTAGATGAGTGGTACCACGTGTCTCTAGCGGGTGCTGAGGCTGGGCTTCTAGAAAGTCAGTGCCACGTGTCCCAAGGTGGAATATTCTGTAGTTACATAAGTCCCCCAAGTCTATGGGTGTCAGGCGCCCTTGGACTTAAGTTCCGTTGTCTGTAATACTTAGGAATTTTTGCTGCCTTTGCTCGTGGGAGGGCTCGTCCGCACGAAGTCACGGTTATTGGAGCTGGTCGTCCGACTCGCAGAGTAGGTTCCCTCGTATCGTTCTGTGGAAAAGGAGACATTTTGGAGAGGACACGCGTCTTGTTCTGGATGGCTAGCTGCTTGACTTCCTTAGCAAGTTTTCGAGCTGTCTCTGCAGAGAGTACGCGACTTACCGAGGTGCAATCATCATTGCTCAGAGGGGCATTTCCCGAAACACCCTTTGTGGACAGGTGGGAGAAGTCCAGAGGTCAGGGGCTGTTTGGTCATTTCGAAGGGCTCTCCTCTGGCTATGTTCGTCCGTAGCCGGTGGCTGACCGGGGATTCTTTGCTGAGAGTTGTCTGTTGAAGGACTGGGCTTGTTGCAGGTGCCACGCGTCAGAGCTTGAACGGGTGCCCCTGGCGTTGGGTGTTTTTGCCGCCGCTTCTCCTTCATTAAGTGCAGGTTCGTTTTCGATGGTAGCCATCATTAGCCTGGGCAGAGGGTTTTCCGAAAAGGCCCCCAGTTGTCTCTAGGTGACTCTTTGATTTTCCAGGGCTTTTTGGTCTTCGGATTTCTGATGCCTCGGTTGTGAATCTCAGCCGTCCTTCCTTTTCACTTGTTTGGTCGAAGCGAATGGTTGTACCTAGGCCTAATTGTAGAGGATAGAAAATTCTATCCGTTACGGGATACGACGGGGCAATGGTTTTTGAATCGTCGCGCCTTTGGGTATCCTATAAATGTCCAGCGTTTGAAAGTTTGTGACTTTACATTTGCATTCACCTTTCTTCGTTGCCTCTGTTTTCTCTGCCTTTGCTTTATTCTTTCTGATTCTTGCTTTTGCCGAGCTTTTGCAATGGCTGGCAGTGATGATTATAGCTTCTACCCCTTCAAATTTACTGATTTGCAGGATCTTCCTCCTTCTTCTTCTTCTCCTCCCCCTTAGCCGTACTCGCGACGTCGGGTGGAGTAGGGGGAAGAAAAATGGTCAACAGGGTCTTTCTCCGGAGGTAGCGGCCCATGTCCCTGCTGTGGTACCCGTTGGTGGTGGGAGGGAAAGCCGGTTTCCCGTACTGCCGTCTTCTGACAGAGATTGCCGGCAGGAAGGTATCCAAAGGGAGAAGAGGAAGAAGGATGGAAGACAAGTTATATATTATGTGTGTTTTCCTATATCTATATCGTGAAGCAGCACTGGCCGTGGATTTGCTTGCCTAGGATAGGCCACCATGTCGGTGTAGCCATGGTATTATACTGCATGTAAATGTATTTTAAATAATAGATATTCTGTCAATCAGGTGATAAGGCTTACAGGCATAGGGGTATTCCCTGTGTCTGTGCCGTTCATGGTCCTCTAAACGGGGGTCATGACAAACTAGATTCCTTCCCTCCTCCTTTGTTTACCTATGAGTTCTTAGAAAATGGGTTGGTTAAGTGGTTCAACTAGGTTAATTCCTACCCACCACCTTCCCAATCTTACATTCTAACGGCGCATGGTTCAACCCCGTTCCTTCCCATGCCCGCCTTAGTGCCTTAACAAAAGGTTAGTCCCATGGTTCAACCTTGTTCCTTTCCATGGACTACCTCATGCCACTTCACACATGGTGTATGGTCCAAACTTGTTCCTTCTCATAGACCACTTTATAACACACTAAATCACTCAAATCAAGCAAAAAGACAATTCCTTCACAAAGGCACCAACATACCGGCAACCTCAAGCAAAAGGGAAATACAACACCATCTCAATCACTCTATCAAGACTCTTGTTCATACACAACATATATCAAATCCACTATGTCCTTCAACCCTTGAAATTCACAGTCACAATCATAATTTCAACATAATAGGTCCACACACAATCTCAATCAAATCTAAAACGCAACAACACGCCTCATTGGCCAATTCATAATGGTCCAGATCACATAAACAAACTCTTTACTAGGTCAATTTAGATCCAATCATAATTCATATTAAGTGCATGATTACAATCACACAATTAATCACAACACATAATTTAATCATCCCTTTTTGGGGCTAAGATAAGAAAGTCCCTCACCTTGGCCGCTTTACTTAGAAATCCCCTTGAGCACTCTTGTCTCCAAGAAAGTGTTTGAGTCCCTATTGCACACAACCAATCCAATCCAATCAATATCAAATTTCATTTAATTATCCTAGGGTCATCATTTGGTGTTTCCTTTTAATTCAAAACAATTTATGAAAGAATACGGGTGTACCTGTGAAATATCCGACTCCGACTCCGTGTTCAGGTACCCACGTGAACTCCGGTCACCAAGTAGGGACTCCGAGCAAGCAACACAGCAAATGCACCCACAGTGAATTTAGCAGAGAGCAGAGAGTCAGAAGAGAGAGTTTTTTTCTTTCTCAGAATTATGTGAATAAAAATGTTCCACTTCTCTCTTTGTCACGTTCCCATATATCGCAACTAACTCATGTGAATAAAAAAAAAATTTTATGGAGTAAATTACACTCCATAACCCACATTTATAACTTATTTATATATTTGCCCCAACATCAATTGGGCTTGGGTCCGATCCACCAAGGGTGGACTGGCCCATATTCTTACATCTCCCACTCACACTTGGTGGATTAGATGCCGTGGGTTAAATCTCTCAGCCTCCTTTCAATTTCATACTTAGTGCTTTGCCGTGACCGCGTGGGCATGACGTCTTCACTTAGGTACTTGTGCTAGAAATCCTTTTTATAGGACCAGTACAAGTAACCGTCTCCTTCGTGTAGCTAGAGTTTTAAATGATGCCTCAGATGTCCTAGATTTAACTATATACACTTTCACGTGGCAAGAACTAATCCCCCTCAAATCAATGTATGATTCAGATTGCCTTCCTCATATGTCTAGTATCCACACTTACGACAAAAAAATGTCATAAGGGACATGTCACAGACACTAGCATAGTTGTGTATATCTCAGTTAATCTTCCTTTCGCCCAAATAACACTTTAATATGAATCAGTCGCTTTCTTAGCATAGTACTTTAGATCGCATCTATCATGATCATAGTAAAAATGCTAAAGTAGCAGTCACTGAAGCATATCTCCGTGATACTGTCAAAGTTCAAAGGACATCACTGGGAAAATTGTTCTTCCCTGGGACTCACACAGCAATGAAGCAGGGATCTTTCACTTGCTTCCCTCTTGCGGTTCTCTCAGTACATGTGGTATGAAACACATGCTACGGTGTTACTCATTTATTATAAGAGCATATGTCATTTTATTCTTATCTTAACACCGTACAGACTTAAGTCTAGATACACCCAGTATCTAGGCCCAAATTCTTCAACTCTACTTTCATTTACGACGTCGACGTTGAAGAGTTTGTTTTCTGACTACAGGTATTTTGGAAGTGGGATTCCAAACTTTGATCCAACTTTATTTTATGTGGATCTCATCTTGACTTGCTACACGTTAGTCAAGGCAACATATAGTTTGTGTTTCTTCTCTACCATATCAGCACTCTTGGCTGCTTTACTGGTGAACACAAATGTCTCATCTTTGCACACTCCACTTGAGTGTCAAAGGCGGTTGCCCGCGTGAGAGAGCCAACCTTTCAACCTGTACGACATACTAGACATTGTATACTACTAAACAAACACATAAAGTGATGACAGATAATTATAAAACACATTTTATAATGTCTGTATATTACACTTTATGCATGCCAATGGCTTGCATATGTTCTTCAAAAAAAAACTTTTAGCCTATTGGCTTTATCCGGGGGTCTGTTATCATACATTTGTTGAAGTGTATTGTACAACAACAACCTTTTTTTTTGTGTGTTATATAATCTCTTAACAAAATTATATTTGATGCCAACATGCTTGGTCTTGTTGTGATACTTAGGATCTTTGGTATGGGCTATGGCTACAATATTGTCACAGGATAAAAACACCATATTGGTACTTTCATTTCCAATTTCATGATGTTCTATAAGTCTCTCTAGCCATAAAGCCTCTTGTACCTCTTCAGTGCATGCCACAAACTCAATTATATTGCATGTAAGGCAATGCACATTTTCTTCATGCTGCTCCAGCATATGATACTATTGTTGAGTAAGAAGGTATGACCTTCTTCCTTCTTCATCTCCGCTACGCCAGTATCGGAGTACTCAACAAGGCGCAAATCACTTCCTTTATAGCACAATGCATAGTCAGAAGTGCCCTTTAAGTATCTCAAAATCCTCTTCACTGCTTTCCAATGCTTTTCACCGGGGTTAGATTGGAATCTGCTTACCAATCCTACTGCATAGCAGATATCTGGTCTTGTACACATCATTGCATACATCAGACTGCCAACTGCACTGGCATATGGAACTCTTTCCATTTTCTTCTTGTCTGATTCGGTTTTGGGACACATATCGAGACTCAAGGCTAATCCAGTAGCTACAGGAGTGCTCATAGGTTTGCAATCCTTCATGTTAAATCGCTCAAGAATCTTGTTGATGTAATTCTCTTGTGAAAGAGACAAGATTCTTTTCGAACGATTTCTTTGGATTTTAACTCCAAGTATGTATTCTGCTTCACCCATGTCTTTCATCTCAAAGTTTGATGAAAGCCATTCTTTTATGGTTGTTACAGAACCTAGACTATTACCGGCCAATAGTATATCGTCTACATATAAGGATAAAATAACAAAATTACCCTCAAACCACTTGATGTAGACGCAGTGGTCTTCCTCTATCATTTGGAAGTCATATGAGGTTACTGGTTTGTGAAACCTCAAATACCACTGTCTGGATGATTGTTTTAATCCATAAATGGATCTTTTAAGTTTACAAACTTTTGACTCTTTTCCTTTTTCAATGAAACCTAATGGTTGTTCCATATAGATTTCTTCATCCAGATCACCATTCAAAAATGCGGTTTTTACATCCATCTGATGTAATTCTAGGTCTAAACTATTTACTATTGCCAGAATAAGTCTAATGGAGTTAAAACGCACAACTGGCGAGAACGTGTCATCGTAATCTATGCCTTCTTGTTGTGTGTAACCTTTTGCTACTAACCTAGCCTTATATTTGTCAACTGATCCATCAACTTTTCTTTTAACTTTGAGAACCCATTTGTTCCCAATGGCTTTACGCCTTTTTGGTAGATCAATTAACACCCAAACTTGGTTCTTTTTCATTGAGTCCATTTCTTCTTCCATTGCTTTCTTCCATTCTTCCTTGGCAGGACTTGACAAGGCTTCATGTACAGAACGAGGTTCATCATCTCCCTCTGGAGTAACTAAGAAAGATTCGCCTTCGATTTGAAAGCGTCGTTTGGGAACACTTTCCCTATTGCTCCTTCTAATAGGAGCAATCTCCTTATCTTTCTTTTCTTGTTCAGGTCTTGGTGTTGACCTTTCTTGGCTCCCACTCAGATTGACAATCCTAGACGATTCTGGTTTGTCAATTTGTTCTGCACTGTCTTGTTCAGGTGTTTCATAAAGGGAAACAGTGCGGTCAGCATCTCCTCGATTAGGAAATTCAGTTTCAATGAATCTTGCATCTCTTGATTCTATCTCAGTCACCGTGCCATCTTCGTTTTCACCTATGAAAACGTATCCCTTTGATTGTTCTGAGTATCTAATAAAGATACATTTCTTTCCTCTGGGACCCAGTTTTCCATACTTATGGGAATTGTCATGGATGTACGCAGCTGACCCCCAGGGCCTTAAGATGCTTAAATCTGGTTTGCGTTTCGTCCATAACTCATAGGGTGTGGAAGCGACTGATGTTGAGGGCACACGATTAAGTATGAAGGTTGCTGTTAATAAAGCATCACCCCAATATGAAATTGGTAGGTTTGCTTAGGCCATCATTGATCTAATCATGTCTAGAAGAGTTCTGTTTCTTCTTTCGGCAACTCCATTTTGTTGTGGAGTGCCAGGGATAGTCAGTTGCCTGATTATCCCTTTTTCTTCACAGAGTTGTTTAAATTGTTCAGACAAATATTCACAACCTCGATCAGTGCGTAATGCTTTGACTTTATTATCCATTTGATTTTCTACCTCGTTTAGGTATCGTCTGAAGCACGCAAGAGCTTCAGACTTATGTGAAATCAAATAAATATGACCGTATCGTGAATAGTCATCTATAAAGGTAATGAAATACCACGCTCCGTGTCTCGCCCTCACACTCATAGGACCGCATATATTAGAATGGATTAATTGTAATGGATTTTCAGCTCTAG
This sequence comes from Senna tora, assembly GCA_014851425.1. Taxonomy (NCBI): domain Eukaryota; kingdom Viridiplantae; phylum Streptophyta; class Magnoliopsida; order Fabales; family Fabaceae; genus Senna; species Senna tora. The sequence continues at coordinate 19,554,283 of CM026271.1, forward strand.
TTCCCTTACCGAAAGGTTTTCTTGTTGCCTTACCAGCTAGACAATTTTCACATAGTGACATTTCCATGTTTGGAAGTGTACCTAACATGCCTTCTTTGGCCAATTTAATCATTCTATTTTGACTAATGTGTCCTAGTCTAGAATGCCAAACATTCATATCAACATTAGTAGAAGAAATAGCAAAGCATTCATTATAATTACAATCTCCAACAATGTCCAAAACAAAGAACTTCTCTAAAAGAAAAGCCGAACCATAATAAACTGAGTTGTTAAAAAAGTCTACAACCTTGTCATGAAAGTTTAATTGAAACCCAAACTTTAAAAGACAATTAACAGATATCAAATTCCGTCGAATGTCAGGAGTATAAAGTACATCATGAAGCGTCAAAGTCTTTCCACCACGCAAAGTGAATTGGCAAGTGCCAAGACCTTTGACCTCGATCCTTGCGTTGTTTCCAACATATAGCCACCTGCTATGATTTGGCAATCGACGGTATTCAATGAAGGATCCTCGATCCCTCGTTACGTGGTCTGTGGAGCCTGAGTCAATAATCCAAGAAAAAGAAATAGGTTCTGTTAGAAAAACAGTGCTAGAAACATATGAAACATGTGAATTCACATAATTCACTAATACCTTTTCGCTCTCAGTCTGTTTGGACACAGTCTCGTGCGAAATGGCCCATCTTTTGCCAAGCGAAGCACTTGACCTTCTTTAGGTCTATCTTCTTCTTGCCACATTTGTTTCCCTTTCTTGAATTGTTTCTTGCCTTTCTTGGGTTGAAAACCACCCTTCTTCCCTTTTCTCTGGAAAAATTTGCCCTTCTTAGAATTGGGCTTTGCCTGAGAGGTACTTGCAGCCTCAGTGTAATAGGCTTGCCCAGATGATTTATAAGCCTCCAAGCGTTCATCTTCCAGCTCCAAGTGCTTGGCTACATCACTGAAAGTAGTGATGTTCTCATTGTGGGTCAAATTCACCTTCATGTGCTCCCAACTCCCAGGGAGCGATCTGATAACTGCTTGTACTTGCTGTTCATCAGACAGTGTGTGTCCAGCTTCTTTCAGTTCCCTGATCATGTTGGCCATCTCTCTTAGATGTTGTTTAATTGGAGTGTTAGGCTTGAGTTTATAGGTATCGAACTTAATCGTCAACCTTCTCAGTTTGGAGGTAGAGGTACCACCAAACTTGTCTTTCAAAGCTATCCACATAGCTTGTGCGGTTTTGTGACTCTCAAACTCACACATCAGATCATCAGCCATTGCACTCAACAGGGTAATTCTCGCAATGCTATTTTTTCTTTTCCAAACCTGGTATGCTTCTTGGTCCCTCCTGTGTTGGGCCGTATTCCCAATCTCAGGTTCAACCAAGACCGCGGTAAGAGGTTCAATTGCATCTTGTTCCTCCAAGATGTATTGAACTTTACGATGCCATATGTCCCAATTGTCCCCGTTAAGCATATCCCCCTTGTTTAGCTCGGCTATTATGTTCTTTGATGCCATTGTTAATTCTGTGACAAATCGATCCCACATTATTCAACGATCTCTCTAACAGAGACACGTACCAAAGAACATTTTAGTTTGGTTATATGTAGCACATAAAGTATACAATGCCACGCCCTTATATTATTCTTGAGTAGAAAACAATGATATTTCAAGATCAATGATCAAGAGCATACGTTTGTATCTCCCATCACACAGATACAAGCAATAATCATTATATCTTATCAAGAATTCTATATAAGTGCTTTTATTAAATTACGACTCTTAGAAGTCTCATCTTCTAAAAACTCCCACTTACAAAAAGTATACATAAATTCATGCATATGAACATGTAATTCTCAATAATTTCATTAAATAAAATTAAAATGTTCATTAACTAAAAAATCACAAAAGCATGAATATCATGTTCAATAACAATAACATCCCAAAAAAAAAAATAATCATTTACAGATGAAAATACAGGAACTTAAAAGCTTCAAACATCAAAAAATCATAGTAATCTTCTTTTCCTACTGGCATTTCTCGTTCGGACATAGCGTCTTCTAATTTCATTAGCCAGTAATCTTTTTCTAGGACGCAACCTCCGGGCCTCTTACGCAGTCTCGCTGCCCTTACGTATTCCAATATGACTCTAACGTAGAACTTTGTGGTTTTCTTGTCAGTCATATTGTTTACATATTCTACTAGAATTTCCTCAACGTCAGTGGGTTTTTCAGGCGCACTACATCCCTTTCAGCTATATCCATAGCTATGGAAGGGGTAAGAGGTTGATCCACTTCTTGCTCCTCCTCCATGTTGGAGTCGGGTATTCTGAGTTCTTGATCCAACTCAATGGGATCCACCGGAAATAAGTTTTCCGATGTAGGTGCCGACCCTGTCACATCTGTCACATCTTGCTCTGGAAGTTCCTCAGGATCCTCTTCAGGGTCCTCTTCTAGGTCCTCCTCTGGTATGAAGAATGGATCATCATCCACATACAAATATTCCACAGAGGAATAAGAGGTGATTTCCGAACTGCTTGAAGCCTCTTGCTTCATTGTTTTCCTAGAAAACAAAGAGAATTAATTACTCTTACATTTGTGCTAATTTTTATTTCTTTTCGCATAAAAGAATAAAAAAAATGAGCAGAATATCACGGAAATAAAAAAATTGGACCCATAAACACTTCCAAAAAACAATTTTTTTTTTGAGTGGCGGCGCGTGGGCCCCACACGCCGCCGTGCCGGCCGCCGGCGGCGACACGCGCCGCCTCACCGGCTGCGGCCCGTCGGCAGCAGTCCGGCGGTGTGGTCCACGCGCCGGACTGGTCTGCCACGTGGCTACACGCGCCACGTGGCAGTTCTGGCACCTTTCCCCCCCTTTTTTTTTAAATTATTAATTCCAGCAGTTTTTTAGCGACAGTTTCGGAAAGTGCTGGTACTCTCATGCAACAGTTTCTCAACCGCTGCAATAACCGTCGTCTTCATCTTCAACCTTTGGCCTCCATTTTCCAGAATCCGGCGACCGGAAAACGGTGGTGCTCGCCGGAAAACTTCGGACGTCTATATCTCAGCCGTCCGAACTCCGTTTTCTACAAATTTTATGTCGATTTCGCACGATTTTTCGTGCTCTACACAATGGGAGCAATCTCGAAGCCTAAAATTGTAGTTTTCGGAAACCCAAATTTCAAACCCGAAATTTCGATCATCGTTTCGATGCCGTTCGGAGTCCGTTTCATGCAAATTTTATATCGATTTTCATCGATTTTTCGTTCTCTACGCAATGGGAACAATTTCGAAGCCTAAAACATTAATTTTCACTAACCCAATTTGCACAAAAAATTACTATGCGGTGAAGAAAACATCAGATAAGTAATTAACACATGTTATATGTATGTCATGCATTTGTCACATTGAAGAAAAATACATAACATATGAAACACAGCGGAAGAAACCAGGCGCTCTGATGCCACTGAAAGAATACGGGTGTACCTGTGAAATATCCGACTCCGACTCCGTGTTCAGGTACCCACGTGAACTCCGGTCACCAAGTAGGGACTCCGAGCAAGCAACACAGCAAATGCACCCACAGTGAATTTAGCAGAGAGCAGAGAGTCAGAAGAGAGAGTTTTTTTCTTTCTCAGAATTATGTGAATAAAAATGTTCCACTTCTCTCTTTGTCACGTTCCCATATATCGCAACTGACTCATGTGAATAAAAAAAAAATTTATGGAGTAAATTACACTCCATAACCCACATTTATAACTTATTTATATATTTGCCCCAACATCAATTGGGCTTGGGTCCGATCCACCAAGGGTGGACTGGCCCATATTCTTACAATTTATCTATGAGTGGGCAAGTGTTGCCACTTGCTCACTTCCTAAGCTCAAACAATGGAGGATTTGCCAAATATTGAAAATTCTCAATTTCACCATCGGTCCATAAATCAACAATCCAACCATTGGGCATTCTTCCAAAACATTTAAAACATCTAAGAAAACCATTAAAAGTCCATACATGCCAATAAAACCAAGAAAATCCATAGATCTCTAAAAATAGTTAAATTTCGCTTAATATGATCCCTAGGGTATTAATCTCCATAGAAATCAATATTTGGGTATTCTCTAAGTTCAAAATTGATCCTAGGGTGGTATACTATCAATGGGTAACTCATTTTTTACTAGAAAATTGTGATTTGAGGATTGTAAACATGATTTTTGGGGCTTACCTCTTGCAAGTCCGAATTTGGGGTTTGTGGGAGATTGCCCAAGCTCATTGGAGCTCAATAATGGTGGAGGAGGCTTGAAGAAACTTAGGAATTGTCACGACCCCGTTCCTAGGAGCCCGTGACCGGCACGGGAGTAGGATTTCACCCCTAAACCCGTAAGCCTTCCCTATTACCATTTAAAATAACTACCCTGCTATGCAAACAACATACAATATTCACATAATAAATATTGGCCACATCATTTACGGTGGCCTAAATAACCTGCAATCCACGGCGCTCACTGCCGCTTCAGCCCAATTCAAGTAAATTTATACATCCATTCACATAAGCAATCACACATAAATAGGTATATACGTAGTGATCAAACCACGAGGGAATGATCTATCCTATTCACACACAATATATATATAACCTGTTCAATCACCTGTATATAAGCATCCACACTCGCATTTAAATTTACATATTGATCACACGCCTCAATGCGTGTAATCTATCCTATTCACATGCAAGTTTATATATTTGCAAACCATCACATACCAACTACACATATATATATATATATATATAATTTACATATTGATCACACCCCCTAAGGTGTGACCTATCCTATTCACATGCGGAAACAATTCATATTCATCATAGTATTCATCTATCCTATATCCCCATCCATGACCTAATCTTTAAACAGTATGAAGCCGACAAGTCTAGATTTGTACATATATATATACATATAGCAATTGCCTATACATCAAAGGCTATACCCAAAATAATGTATACATCAATGAAATATAACAAAAGAATGTATACATCAAAAGATGAACCTCTCACGCGAACAATGCGTGAGGTCTCTAGGAATGTCCGCCTCCTTGAGAGGAAGTAGACGCGTGTCCGGTGCCCGCTACACTTGTATCTGTAACATGTAAAATTGGGGGGTGAGTCAAACGGACTCAGTGAGAGGCTCTCCCATCCTTGGTGTAGTGGCGGGTACCACTACAACTGGGGGAAGGGAGCCAGTCACATCCACATGCACGTACAACAGTTCTTTTAATCTTTAATAGGTATATACGTAGTGATCAAACCACGAGGGAATGATCTATCCTATTCACACACAATATATATATAACCTGTTCAATCACCTGTATATAAGCATCCACACTCGCATTTAAATTTACATATTGATCACACGCCTCAATGCGTGTCATCTATCCTATTCACATGCAAGTTTATATATTTGCAAACCATCACATACCAACTACACATATATATATATATAATTTACATATTGATCACACCCCCTAAGGTGTGACCTATCCTATTCACATGCGGAAACAATTCATATTCATCATAGTATTCATCTATCCTATATCCCCATCCATGACCTAATCTTTAAACAGTATGAAGCCGACAAGTCTAGATTTGTACATATATATATATACATATAGCAATTGCCTATACATCAAAGGCTATACCCAAAATAATGTATACATCAATGAAATATAACAAAAGAATGTATACATCAAAAGATGAACCTCTCACGCGAACAATGCGTGAGGTCTCTAGGAATGTCCGCCTCCTTGAGAGGAAGTAGACGCGTGTCCGGTGCCCGCTACACCTGTATCTGTAACATGTAAAATTGGGGGGTGAGTCAAACGGACTCAGTGAGAGGCTCTCCCATCCTTGGTGTAGTGGCGGGTACCACTACAACTGGGGGAAGGGAGCCAGTCACATCCACATGCACGTACAACAGTTCTTTTAATCTTTAATGTTTAGGTGATCATACATTTAGCATATATAACACATACATTGTCAACCTTAGACATATATATAGCATGTTCAATATCAACCAGTACTTTTCAATATCATATATCATTTTGCAATAACATGAACTGGCCCGAAGGCATGTCTCCCTTTGGGAAGAGAACTGGCCCGAAGGCATAACTCACGTGAGTGGTTAGGAACCTAGTTGATCATTCTAGGAACCCCTGGCCCCAAGACTTTACTTGAGACATATCTGGCACCAAGACTTTACTTGGTACATAGCCGGCGACTTGTTTGACTTTGGCCTAACCAAAGCTTTAACCACAAAGTGGCAAACTCATATACTTTGGACTCTTGGGTGCCCGACTTCATGATGACATACTCGATCTACCCGGTTTATTTAAAATGGACACCTCTTTTATCATGGACTCCACATGACTCCTATGAACTTCTACTGGTTACCTTTCTTGGAAAAACTTATAATTTATACCCTTACCAAGTTCGAAACTAGTTTCAAAGGACCACATCCTAAGTTCAATTATTCCAAAACTTTCAAGATCAACAAATATGTTTCCAAATTCATTTAACTTGTGAGTTTCTAGGACCATGGAATTTAGACACTGAAAATAGACTCAATCCTACCCCCGATATCATTCCAGGTTCCAAGAACCCTTTTTCCATATAAGGCTTCCCAAGCCATCATGATGTTTCCCACATATCACATACACATATAACTTGTAATCGCAGATAATCACATTTAGGAATAACAATAGCATGTTATCTAACATACCTATCCTAACAAAGAGGCAGGTAATACAAACCATATTTTTCACATCCTCATACAACCCACAAGAGGGCAAGGATGGGAAAGCCCCTCACCTCTTTGCTTTCCTTGATCGGCCCTCGGCGTACCCGAAGCTCCAACCAGTTCGTGATGTCCTACACACCCATAGTGAGTAGTTTTAGACACTTGAACTTTACTATAACTTGTACACATCAATACAATGTCCATTTAACTATAAATCCCATAAACTAGTTAATTAACCTAGAGTTACGTTAACTAGTGTTCAAGCTCTTCAATTTGCTTCTATTTATCTCTAATTCATGTCATTCCTTTTTAATCCCCCTTCACTTAAAACTCCCAATTTACCCATTTACCTACAAGTGTCCATATGTGACTTTTCATTAATTCCATATCCAATTGATGGCCTATGATAATCATAGTCTCCAATTGTCCATGGTTACCAATTTTCCAACTCCATTTATAACTCATTATCACATATGAGCACATGTGGATTAACATACTTGAAAATTAGAATTTTACCAATTGAGAGCATTTCATTTTTTTTTTAAATTGATTCCAAGCCTTTACCACGGCCTAACCGACACTCTTAATCCATCTCTTAACTCCAATTTCTTATTTAAACTAGAATTTACCTCTTTTATTATTAATCTAGTTTCCGGTTAAGACGGAACTATTCGGTCTTCGATCCTTTGTCTATTCCAACAATTAATACCATCTAAAAACAACCATTCAACACCCCAATCAATCCCAATTCAACCCATTCAACAATTTATCCACATATAAGCTTCCAACTACTTCTAACAGCCCTCTAACATCCATTTAAGACTCAGAATAATCAATTTATATCAATTTGGAACTTTTCCAAAAATCCCTAAAATTGATAAATTTGGGGTTTGAGTGATTCGGGACTTCTTACCTCGATTTAATCGGTTAAGATGATGGAATAGGGTATAGGAAACCCCCGGTCACCTTCCCCGAGCTCGGAACGGCCAAAATCCGGCGAGATTCCGGCGAACAAACACTATTCCTGTTTGTTTCTCTCTCTAACCAAGCTCTCTCTCTCCTCCGTGAAGCCCGCCGGCCACCTTCCTCCGGCGTCGCCGTCGACTGCTCCTACTCCGGCGAACGGCGGCGTCATCCTCCGCTGGCTTCCGCACGCGTCTCCTTCCCTTCCCGTTGGCCTCGGCGTCGTGCGTATGTGGTCCTCAACTTCTTCCTTCTCTGCTTCACGATGGATGCAAGAATGAGGACCAATTTTAATTTAAAAGGGGGGTCACGTGTGTGACCCCCTCCTCCGCCAATACCATATATATATATTATATATTTATATATATATCTTTAATATATTATTTATTTATTTATTGTTAAAATTGACTTTGGGGTTAATAAACTTACACCCAATATTTCCCGTTAAGTCCTAATTTTGGTCCAAATAAAATTTCATTTATTTTAAATTTTCTCTTTTTCCTTCCAAATAAAAATAAAAATTAAGTTAGGACCTTAACGTTGACTGGAAAATTTCCGGGTATTACAGGAATGATGATTGGAAGCAAAGGAAGTGGTGGGAAGTGGGAGATTTTGGGATTTCTCCCTTTGCCTATCATATAAGAAAGAAAAAGAGAAGAGAATAAGAGGAAGATGAAGAAGGAGTGGCGTGCGCTGGAGCAAAAATATGGTTCTCATAAATTGGGTTTGGGAATTTAGAGGTAGTTTGGGCAATTGACAACATTTGGGATATAGTGAAATAGAGTTTTGATTGGATTTTCTTAACTATATTTATTTGTAGTTAAGAAGGGGAAAATTTTGAAATTTTTGGCTAATCATAAGCCTATTAAAAATATATGTCATTGAGTATCTTGCAGATGAAAATTTCCTACCCTGAATAATTTTTATTTTCGAAGAATTCTGAAATTTAAACTATAAGCTTTGAATAATTCATATGACCACTTTTAAACAAAATTATAATTTTTCTACCTGATTTTCATATTTATTTTAATTTCTTAAATTCCCAACTCTAAAACTATAAAAATCTTAATTATATCCCAAAAATTTTATTTCACTCTAAAAAATTTATTTTTTATTTTCTTTAGCCAAAATGTTTAACTTTAATTTCACAATTTTATCAATTTCATATTATCCCATCAATTCCTATTTAATGTTATTTATCTATATGTATATACAAAATTATTATTTATTTCTATTGTTCATTTATTTATTTATTTTTTCCTTACATTCCAACTCCAAATGATGACCATGCTAAGTCTTACTATACATAATTGACCTGATTCTAAAAATACCCCTCGGGTATCACACAATCAATCTTAGCTACAATATCATAATTATTGACCAAACATTTTAAGAGATTGAAATTACTTATCATATTAAAAAAATGTAAATCGACATCACTTATCATATTCTTTGTTCCACTGCAATATCTATTCTCTAATTTTACATATTTGAGATTTTGGCGTCATAGATGTATCATTTATACACACCATTTTCAACATTCATTCCACTTTCCAACATTACATATTTTCTTTTGGTAAAGTACATTATTATACCAATCCCAAAAACAACCACATAGATTTAGAGAATTTTCTTGGTCAAGTGCTTCATAACTACCCGCATTTTGGCAATTTGATGTCCTCGACGTTCTACATAGGAATCTAAATTGAGTGTTAGGATCGAAAGTCCTTTTATAGACTCCCTGCATCAGTGCTTATCCTTCTTCTATTGGTACTCTTACCCCTTTTGGGATGATTACACCATTCCCATTTGCTCTCTATCCTTGTGCCACTCCGAGGCTCAATGTCGTGATGTCAACACGACCTTTAACCCGCCTTTATCGTTTCCCCATGCCAGCGGCAATGGATCCTACATTTAGGGTAGTTGTCTCCCCTCTTTTTGGACCTTTAACCCTTTTAGGGTACCAATCCCTTTAAGACACTTAGTACCTTTTCATTACTCCTTCTCGGCTTTCCCCTAAGCTTTAATGGTTTCCACAACAATAACTAAGAAACCCCAAACGAAATCCTATGACTGCCTCCGTACCGAACAAGGACACACTACCCCAACTAGTCCTAAGTGGTAATCTTAATGAATCCCAATGACACTCCACACACTCGACTGCTTCGTTTATATATACCCGTTATGTCAATGAAACTCATCAAATCCAGACCTACCAATACAACCCAATATCCCTCCTAAAGCATGCCTAGGGAAGGATTATCAAAACTCAACCCACAATAACCTAAGGCCTCACTCGACATCCCGTGAAGACTTCGAATCTTAACCGCTCTTAAGATGCTCCTAACAAGTTTGCATAGTGCTATGCTAACCTTTCTCAGTTAGTTTCCGTTGGCTTCCACCTCAATCTAGTCCACAGAGTCCCTTAAGTTGTTTATAAGATCATACATTTCTCCTTGAAACACATGATCTTGCAAACTCTAGTGACAATTTCTCTTAACCATGCGCTTACCCCTCAAATCGAATGGGAACCACTCCCATGATTCAACCTCTCATGAAATCGAAGCATCGCTTACACCTCACGGCCATATGCCTTCCTTTATAAGCACATCACAGATTAGGTTCCGACTGCCCCTAATGGTAGCATAACCTTGTCATGCACTTTTGCTTGCACACTTCAAAGGTGCTCACCCAAATCATTCACTCGCACTCATACACCTTTCCTTCATCTCGTGCCTTCATGATAACCTTTTCTTTTTGTGTGTCCCTTGACCACACACAAAGTGACCAACACTCACATTTTAGCTCTACTGATTCTAAGGCTAGTCTTGCCCCTATGGACACCCTCACGGTTTTTTGGTCATATGGCTTACCTCCATGGGCATAACCCAGGTGAAGGGTTCTAGACCCAAGGAACTTAAGGTTCAACTATATCGTAGTGCCATCTTACTTAGCTAGACCCATCACACCTCAGGTGTAATACCCTTCCTAGTTGAATTTTTTTCCTACTTAACCCACGCAATACGGGATTCTATAGGTTCCCGTTCTTTCCCCCTAATGCAATCCCTTCTTTCAAACAAGACCCTCCCATAGGGAAACCATGATCCCCTTAGGGTGGTACCTCTTAATCAAACCTATTGAGAGCTGTCCATCATAATAGCACTCATAGTCTCGAAATCCATGGGGTGATGCCTTGAGGCTCACACCCAATATCATGGATAGGCCCACCCTATACTAGTACCATCATATCCATAAGGCTTTCATGACCTTTGACATGCATAAAGTAAAGATCCCACAAATGCCCTTAACATTTCAACACAACACAGCATCATCCAAACAAATTTTAAAGTCTCAACAAATGCAGATAGCAAATCACTTAGTAGGGATGTTGGCCACATGGTTTAAATCTCTTGGGCACCTTAATGCTTATAAAAGAATTGAAAGAAAGTTTGCTCTTGAAAATTATTTTCACAACTGATGCCCAAGGTTTTGTTTGGTATCCAGGGTGTTGAATAAGTAATATAATGTGTTTGAAATAAACAATTTAGAAAATCTTCACTTTAAAAGTCACCTTGGGTTTTTCTAGAAAAGAATGAGAAAATATTTCAAGATTTTGAAAAATGAAAGATAATGTTTTCCAAAAACAAAAATTTTCCTTTTGACCAACTCCCTTTCACAAATCAATCTTCCTTAATCAAACAAGGGAATTCGGTTAGACTTGCCTTTACTCCTTGGTTGTCTAGGGGAAATCATGGTATGTGGGTCGGATGCATGATGGAACCGAGTTCCTCCCCATCCCTTCCCACATACTATGCCTTTTGACGGGCACATGGTTACATCATGTTTGATTCCACATGCACTTGTATGAAACACTTCACATGAATACGGTGTATGGTTCAACTACATTTCCTACCCATACACCATTTCACACATGTTCATGATGTCAATCATACACAAATCCACAACATTCTACCTAATAGTCGCCATGTTAACTTATATCAAAATACCATACTTGTCTACACGACCATCACATCATAGTTCCTGTTTCAATTCAAAGAAAAGAAAACAATTTGTTCAGCCCAATCATATTAAACCACTATGACCCACAAACGTGGTCCATAGCCTTACATCATAGCCCATTTCTTCACATTCATCCAATGACATACACCACAAAAAATAATCATTCAAGTACGTTGTAGCATACACATTCACACTAATCTAAACGGACTGAGGTGGAGAGCCCCCTTCCTCATGGGTGGCTTCCCTATCAAAATTAAGGGCACTAACAAAGGTTCGGGGGTCATTACCATCCCTACCTTACGCCCTTGTACCTATCGGCATCGTAGCACCGCACAAGAATTACACTTCAAAGAGGATTTCACAAGCTATCCTATGATCAAATGGATGACACAAAGGAAATCTTGACACAACATCCTAAGCACTCTCACAAGTGTACGCCTAGACCATCGTTATGTCTGGATTCATAAAGATGGCCAGGATGACACCCGAGAGTACTATTAGCTCCATAAACCTAGTGGGAAACCAGGCTGTGATACCATCTTTGTCACGACACCCGTTCGGGGAGCATGCGACCGGCACAAACCGAAGGTGGGACCCTCGATCTGTAAGCCTACTATCATGGAACTTAACTAATTATGCATGAATAAGATATCAATACGAAAACTATAATTCTTACAAATCATAAATAAATCTTTATATATGCACATGATCCTACCTCTAGGCAAATGGAGCTAACCTCTAAGTTCTTACTTAGACTTATACACGTATAAAATAAAATTCAAATCGACATAACACCCACATGAACAAAATGTGGGCCTTGAGAACTGAAGCCTTGGTAATCCGAGACCTGTCACTTGTTCTAAATCTGTCTCTGTTGTTAAAGATTATCTTAAAAAACAAATAGTCTTTAATTAGTTAACTATTTTTTTTTGTTTTCTACAGGTATTATCTTATTGGAAGCAATCAACCTGATCGAGCTAGTTGGGGTTTCACAACGAAGATAGAGCTCTCCCAGTAACTATTTTTGTTTTACGCAAGTCTCGAACCCAAGACCTTGATTCAGAATAATAGAGTACGTACCACTTCAACCAACCACCTGTTGGTCATAACTACAAACCCAACTCGATTAAAAAATGTACGACAAAGACTCAAACAAGCATACCTTGAATACTTCATAATTGTTTGGGCAAAAAATCATATAAAATTTAAATATCTTCAATTAAATATTATTATATAATGTCACATTCATCATTAATAAATGAAAAAGTATAATGTTTAAAACAAAGAAGTAAACTAATTAATTGAAGCCATATAATTAATAAGTATCAATATATTTTTGATCCATTGATGAGGAGTAGTATTTTAATTTGACCATTATATTTAAGAGAGGCAACACCAAAAATTACCTTATTCACATTTTATATTAAAATCCAATTTCTATATAAAAATATTAATATTATACTTTATAGCATTATGTAAAATATTTAACATCTTTTATCCTTATTTTCAATGCAATTGGTTCTCTAATTTACACATTTGAGGCATTGGTGTACACACCATTTTCAATATTTGTTCTAAATTACATTATTATACCAATCCCACAAATTACAATGATGTCATAGATTTAGATAATTAATTTTTTACATCAAGGGCTTCAAGATAAACTTGGTCAACTGGCATTTCGACAATCCGATCCAATGTGCTTGACATTCCCTCGTGCTACCTCTATTGTGCAACAGCTAAACTCTAATCTCGTGCTACCTCTATTGTGCAACACCTAAACTCTAATTTTTGTTTGGATTTCAAAAAAAGGAAGATAATTGAGATCCATTGTGTAATACCCGGGAATATTTTAACTAGCATCGGAAATTAAAATAAATAAATTAATTTAAAAGAGGAAAATGAGATGAAAAAAATACACTAGCTTATCATTTATTATGTTATAAATATAAAATTTTTAAATCCTAATTTTTTTATATATGTATTTCTTTTTATTATTTATATTTTTATATATACCAGATTTGTTTTTTGTTTCTTTTAAGTGATATGTATATGTATTAATGTATTACATATATATAAATATATATATTAAATAAGAAAGGATAAAAGAATGAAATAAGAAAAGAAAGAGGAGGAAGCAGATGGGTGAGGCGTGAGAGAGACACGCACGAGAGGGAAAGAGCGTTGACGAGAGAGAGAGAGCAAACCGTGAGGGGCTTCGTGAACGGGAACATGCACGGACGGACGGAGAGCAGCGCGACGGTGGCCGGACGTGCGAGGAGAGCCGGAAAACGCCGTTGTGGGTGCTGGAGGAGAGAGAGTTCGGGCTAGAGAGAGAAACAAGAGGAAGAGAGCTTTATCGCCGGAAAACGCCATCTCTTCATCGGGGAAGGTGGCTGGGAGTCTCCTCTACTCCATATCGTCCTTCTAACTGGTTGAATCGAGGTGAGAAGTCCCGAAACTCTCAAACCCCAATTTTAGAGATTTTAGAGATTTTTGGAAAGACCCCAATTGATTCAATCTGAGTATTCTGGGTCCTAAATTGAAGTATTTGCATGCTAGGAAGTGAGTTGGAAGCTTAGGAACCGGAACCAAATTGATGGAATTTATCCGGGTTGGAAAAAGTGTAGGAAAATGTGGTGGTTAAGGTTTAAGGGTGTTGTGGAATGATTTGGGGTGCATTGAAAGGTTGAATGATAATTATATAATTGTTAAAAATTATTGGAATGTACGAGGGATTAAAATCCGAGTAATTCCCGTCTCACCCGGAACCCCGTTCGGGGAAAAAGAGACAATTTCCTAATTTTACGCGTATTCGGGTATGTGTATTCATGTGTAGGTGAAGTGTTCAAGGTTAGTTCGATAAATGCAAAGCCTGGACAAGTAAGACTTATGATTCTCTTGAGCCATAAATTCAAGACTTGGGTAATGGAAGTTCATATGGACACATAGAGGTGGAATTAGGTAACCTTGCATTCCCAAGTCAAAGCTTCTGATTAGTGTGATTAAGAAAGGGCTGAACACGAATAGAAGCATGCTAGGTGTTCCGAAAACTACCTGAGGGCATTCCAAGCCAACAACTAGTCTATGGAATTAATTAGAGAGAACTTGAGCATTAACGTTACATGTACACGATAGTGGTTGAATTTTCAAGTTTCTAAATCTCTCAAGTATATGTGTATAGGGCACCATACTGTGAGTGGACTTTCGGGCGCACCGAGAGCCGATCAGAGGGGCCAACCAGGTCAGGGGCTTTCCTATCCTTGCCCTATAGGGTTGACTGCGGATATGGGTATATGGTTTGCCTTCTTGCCTATTTGTAGGAATTACATGTTAGATAACATGCTATTGTTGTTCCTAAATTACAGTATATGTGAAAACGTGCTATATGTGTGTATGTGAACTATAAAGGCGATGGTGGCTCAAGGAGCCTTATATGAAAAGAAGGTCCTCGGGACCTATACAAGATCGGGGTAGGATCGAGTCAATTTTATTTGGGAAAGTCTTGTGGCACTAGAAACCAACCTTATTCATTATTATCTGAAAAGTGTGGTGGTGTATGTAAACTCTGAAAGAAAAGGAACATAGGTGACCTTGTTTTAAACCGAGGGATTCCGGGTTAGGAAAACCACTTGGAAATTTAGAATTTCCTAAGAAGAAGTAAAATAAATAAGTAGTGGTCCATAGGGGTCATTTATGGTACAACGCGGGAACCGAGTCTATCACGGGTGGTCCGGGTAGATCGAGTCTGTTAGTTTGAATCAAACTCTCAGGAATACAAAGTATATGAGTAGACCACATTGTGGCTATTGCCTTGGGTAAACCGAGGTTAGATGAGTCGCCGGCTATGCTCCAAGTGAAGTCTTGGGGTCAGATTATTGTTCCAAGTATAGTCTTGCGACCAGGGGTTCCTAGAATGATCAACTAGGTTCCTACACCACTCACGTGAGATATTGCCTTCGGGCCAGATTCTCTCCTAACGGAGATATGCCTTCGGGCCAGTTTATGATTACGGTTATTTGAACATGGATATCCACATGAAGTGGTATGTTAAACTCTGAAGTGATGTATGTATGAATTTAAATGTATGTAGAACCATGCTTTAAATTCTTTATTGTGAATATGACATATGCTCATTGCTTGACCACCTAATATATGGAAATTCAGAATCTGTTATATGCGTATGTGTTTGTGATTGGCTCCTCTCCCCAGTTGTAGTGGTACCCGCTACTACACCAGGGATGGGAAAGCCTCTCACTGAGTCTGTTTGACTCACCCCCAATGTTACATATTACAGACACAGGTGGTATAGGCATCGGGAGCGCTTCCACTTCATCTCAGGGAGGCGGACAGACTTAGAGACCGCATGCATTGTTCGCGTGGGTAGTATTGATATATGTATTTTGTCAGGATGTATATGTATATGATTCTTTTGGTATAGCATTGTTTTATACAGTTGCTATATACATATATGTATATGTCACACTCTAGAATTGTCGGCTTCATACAGATTAAAGATTGGTCTTGTGGTTGGGAGTATAGGATATGATATGATGAATATCATGTGCATATATATATATATATATATATATATATATATATATATATATATATATATATATATATATGAATGTGACTTCCGCATGTGAATAGGATAGATCACACGCACCGAGCGTGTGGTCAATATCTAAATTTATATATATGTGTGACTGTATACGTGATTGTGTGAAAATACGGCTTCCGCATGTGAATAGGATAGGTCACACGCATTGAGGCGTGTGATCAATATGTATATTTTATGCAGGTGTGTGATTGAATATATATACTTGACTGTACACAGAGATTCTGCATGTGAATAGGATAGATCACCCGCCCTGAAGCGCGTGATCAATATGTATATTATATGTACGTGTGATTGACTATGTGTATATGTATAGACTGAAGCGGCGTTGAGCGAGCCGTGGATTGCGTGCTACTTAGGTCACCGGCAAGGTATGGCCATATATAACATATATTGTTTGTATGAGAAATGGGTAGTTATGCATATATAAAAGTGTCAATAAGGGATTAGAGGCTTATGGCATAGGAGAAATCCTACCTCCCGTGCCGGTCACGGACGCCCGGTAGGGGGTCGTGACACATTGAAATTAAACCTATAAAGAAATAATTGAACAAATTGGTCACTAACTCTTCACATTTAGGTTGAGCATGACCAATATGTACTAGAGTTGGCACATGATGAACTTTTTGCATGACGCTTTTGTCAAGACATTTTATAAGCGTCAACCTGCAGGGACCATAAAATCTCTAAAAGGATTAACAAGCAACCAATTCATATACTGTATAATCTCTTGTACTAGCTATCTTTGATCCTCAAAATATTGGATTTATATGAAGGGTCTTTCAACCATCAAATTAAAGCGGCACGGTTTGGTTGGTCGGATGACTCAAACCCGTAAATATATATAAGTAAAATGTCACGACCCCAATTCTGGAGTACGAGACCGGCATGGGAATAGACTTTTACCTCGAAACCCGTAAGCCTAACCCTGTAAAACATAGATATAACTACCCTGCTATACAATCAACGATCAATATATATAACATAATAGTGGCAACACCTCACAGGTGGCCTAATTAACCTGTAATCCACGGTTTGCTCAATACCGCTTCAGCCCAGTATGTAGATACATTTTACAACATAATATATCCATATCATATTGGCCGTACGTCTCAATACGTGCGATCTATCCTATTCACATGCAACAAACACACATAATATATATATATATATATATATATATATATATATATATATAACATATTGATCGTAAGCCTCAATGCGTACGATCTATCCTATTCACATGCAATAGCTTATGTAATCATACATATATATATCCTAATTTTCCCCAAAACTGGACCCTGTCTTTAAGTACATGTGAAGCCGACATATCTAGAATGGACGTACAACAAAAGCTATAAATATTTACACAGTACTTACAACCTAAGAATATGTACAACAACAAAATCAAAAGAACTCAAATTGTGTCCACCCACGCGAACAAATGCGTTAGGGTTGGTCTGATGTCCACTTCACTGTCCGGACGTCGATGCTTGCCCAATACATGTATCTGAAACATTTCAGTAGGAGGAGTGAGTCAAACAGACTCAGTGAGAAGCTTCCCATCCTCGGCGTAGCGGCGGGTACCACTACAGTTGGGGAAAGGGAAACACTCACAATCACTTGCGCATGAAAATCTAGTTTATCAAATGTTATATTATGATCAAGCAATATTAATATAACATAAAGTCAAAGATAAACCTACGAATCATGCTCTTCTATCATGCTTCTCGTAAAACAAACAAACACTTTATACAAGTTATCTGAAAGCTGTAAATCACTCTACTGGTCCATGTATCTCACGATGGACAATGGCCTCAACGGGCAAATCTTTTAAAGTTGAACTGACCCTAGTGCCAGGCTAGGGCAATGGCCTCCATGGGCAATTAAATCAACTCGCCCTAGAACAAGCTAGAGCAATGGCCTCCACGGAAAATTAATCAACTAGCCTTAGAACGAGCTAGAGCAATGGCCTCCACGGGCGACTTTATCTGACTTGTTTCTCCTCCCGAGCTTTTAGCTAGGATTCTAACTCCATTTACCCCTTACTATCCTAAATTGAGTTTACCTAAGTAATGTTGAACATCCCTAGGACTCTCTAATTAATTATGAGATCGTAGATATCCTTAATTAATACTTAAACCCCCAGTTTAGATCATAACCTAACTCTATCATTTCTTTCCTAAGTTCAATTATCGTATAATGTCGACGTTTATAAATAGTTCTTTGCGATTAATTTAGTGAGTTTCTAATACATAGTATAAACCAAACCTTTGGACTCAATCAATAGCTTACCCCCTTGCTCGTACTGTTCTGTGTATCTCATGTCATCTCATGGATACCCTTCAGTACATCTTTGCCTGTACTCAAACACACACATACAAGTACTTTCATATAATGCAATTTAGGAACAACAATAGCATGTTAACCACTAAGTAATTCTTACAAATAGGCAAGTAGGCAAACCACATATCCACATCCTCAATCAACCCTGTAGGGCAAGGATGGGAAAGCCCTCACCTGGACGGCTTCCTTGTGTTTGTCCTGGAGTAACTCCCGCTCCGGACGAATCGTGATTTCCTAACAATCGCATTCCATGTGGTTAACAATCTTAACTATATGCAACTCATATGAATATGACATGCTCGTGCATAAAAATGCACCTAGACGTCGCCAAGAACCGAGTTCTTGGTCTTATCCGTCTTCCCTCTCTTCCATGAGAGTCTCAAGTGCTTTACACTTGGTTTCGTAACAACTATCACTTATCTGAAGTGATTATTGAGCCTTGGATTTGAGTTACTAAACCTCGATATGCTTCTAACTATCCTACTTGAGCTTTCCTAAGGATTGTGAAGGAGAAAATTGCAATACTAGAGATCGTACTTAATCGTTCCGCAAGTTTCCATTCTTGAGAAACAAGAAAGTACTTAGGATAATTCTTGATAAATATTCAGAATTATACTCGGGTGCTTAAGATCGAAGAGAGGAGGTATAAAGCTCTCAACGTCACCCTTAAAATGTATTTGGGCAAACCGAGCAGGGACCCAGCACGTTAACGTCAAGGTTCGGCCTTAGTAACCTCGGGCCATCTCTTCACGGGTCTTGTTCAGCTAATATTTCAACAATATAATTTCAATAATACCAATCCAAGCCTATTTACTGAAATCCAAGCTCAATCCTAATTATCAACAATTTTCCCAATTTATGAATAATTAGAATTTCAACCCCAAATCCTTCCAAATTCGAATTTGGCTAAATTTGATGTTATAGCCACGGTTCTTACCCCAACTAAGTGTTCAAGAATACTTTCTAGGTCTCAATCTACCCTCGAAACAACTCAAACGAAGGTGAATCGAACAAATCCCTAAAAATGGAGAAATTGAAGGTTTAGAATGAAATTGGGGTTACCGACCTTGATTCGATCGGTGGGAGGTGTGGGAGATGTTGTAGTCGAGCTCTGGTGAGCTTTTTCGGCGTCGACTAGCTCTCCTCCGGCGGGTTTCCGGTGAATCGTGGTCCTTCCCCTCTGTTTTCTCCGTCTCAGCTCCTCTCTCGCACGGCTCTCTCTCTCGGTTCTCTCTCTCTCTCTCCTTTAGGCTAGCTCCGTTCGGCCAACTTTTTCGGCGAACTCCCTTCCTCTCCGTCTCGTCTCCGTCTCTCCTTCCTCTCCTCCCCGTCTTCTTTCTCCTCCCTCTTCCTTTCGTTTTTCTTTCTTTTTTTTCTGCTTCTCGGTCACGCATCCTACTCTCTCCTTTTTTATTCTTTCTTTCCTTCTTTATTTCTAAACCCCACGGCACCCCCCTTTTAAAATAGTTAAAATAATTAAAAATAAAGTAAAATAATTAATAACAAATAAAAAAGTAATTAGGATGAAAATAAAATGAAATAGGTAAAAATTAAAATAATTAATAACTAAACTAAAAGTAACTAAAATATATTTTTAGTTTAGTGCCTCCAAAATACTTAAATTTCAGGTTTCTATTTACTTAGGTCCCGAATTAAATCCCAAAAAAAAATTTCCTACTTCTTTTCTTTCTCTATTTTTATTTTATTTTCTAGTTCGAAAATTCTCAGGTATTACATAAAACAACTTTGAAATTCTTACCTTTGGTAATCCATTGATTTGATTTGTGAGCACAAAATTCAAGCTTCTTCCAACGGCATCATCATTTTCATCTTCATCATCTTTATGCACCATGATGCTTGCTACATAAAGACACAAACTATATTTGCTATGGGGAAAGAGACTTATGGTACTCATTTGCAAATATTGGTCTCTGTCTCACTCAATTTATATAATTTGGAAAGTGGTTTTGAAACCTCAAGATTTGAAAGCTAAGGGTAGAATAGTGGTTTTAACTTTAGGAAAACTGTGGATTGGATAATGGTTTATAGGTAGAGAGTAAGTTGTTTTTTGGTTGTCAATGGTTACCATTCACCCAACAACGTAAAATTAAATTTGTTCTCCTATAAAATCCTTAAATATATAAACTATTATATATGCAGAATGTTGTATGTGCTTGAAGATAGGTTATTTGTTATTTTTAAAAGTGTTTGTTTTTTTTTTTGCCTTTTTAAAGGTGTTTATTTAAAAAGTAGATTTTTGTGTCTGTAATAGATTTTTTGTTCCTTTTCTTTAATGTACTAATTTCTGTGTTTTGGGGCTTTTATGTCCCTCAAAGAAATAATTATTTGATGTGTTCTTATCATTAAATTAGATTGAAAGTTAAGCATATTGTTTACTAATAAGGTAACTTTGTCATAAGCATGCATGGTGATTACTCTATAAAATAGAGTTATTTAGGCTATGATTTTGTCGGTTTTCTGAGGTGATTAAGTGATTTTTAGCCATGATTTGTTGTATTTAAGGAGATTTCTTTATTCTAGGCTGTTAGGTATTTAACTTGTGTGATTTGTGTAGTTTAATTAAGTTTTGCGGGTGTTTTATTGAGTTTAAAGTTTGATGGGGACTTACTTGCATTTTCCTTTTTGTGTCCAGGGTCAAATGGTAAAGAAAGAAGTGGTTTTGGGCACTTTTGGAAGCCAAAAAGACAACAAGAGCAATTCAAGTCAGTGGCGAAACGCTGCAGCGCCTACACGAAGCGTTGCATCATGAACCCATTATTTTCAACATCAGAACTGAGATGCTGCAGCGCCTGATTGGAGCGCTGCGTGCGCCTACGCAGAGTCAGTTTCGGAAATCAATATTTTTACTGATTTAAGTGCAATTTTTGACCTAAAATTGGGGATTCTATGCTGGAGGGTGAAGTTGGAGAGCTGGGAGGCACTTAGAAGAGCAACCAAGAGGAGAAGGAAGAGAGTTCAAGAAGGGCATTCAAGTGGAGTTCCAAGGAAGACAAGCCAAGTGGAGCTTCGACATTGGAGTTTCTTCTTTCTATTTCTCTATTTGTGATGTTCTTTGGATTGAACATTGTTGGTTGTGTAAATATGATAGGTTTGTCACGACCCCAAATCGGGAGTACGTGACCGGCACAAGAATAGATTTTTACCTCTAAACCCGTAACCCTTACCCTATAAACATAACTGTAACTACCCTACTATACAATCAATATATATATCATAATAGTGGACACAACTCACTGGTGGCCTAATTAACCTGCAATCCACGATTCGCTCAATACCGCTTCAGCTCAGTCCAGTGTATAGATATATATCAACACTCATAATATAAATATTCATATCATATTGACTGTACGTCTCAATACGTACGATCTATCCTATTCAAATGCAGCAATCACACGTAATATATATATATATCCATGTCATATTGATCGTACGTCTCAATACGTACGATCTATCCTATTCACATGCAGCAGTTTATATACTCACACATATATCCTAGTTTTTCCCCAAACTGGACCCTGTCTTTAAGTACATGTGAAGCCGACAAGTCTAGAGTAAGTACATATCGAAAGCTGTAAATATATATACACAACCCTTACAACTTATAATATGTACAACCAAAAGAATCAAAATAACCAAAAAACGTCCACCCACGCGAACTAGTGCGTAAAGGATAGTCTGATGTCCGCATCACTGTCCAGACGTCGATGCCTGCTCGATACCTGTATCTGACACATTGAAGCAGAGGGAGTGAGTCAAACAGAATCAGTGAGAAGCTTCCCATCCTCGGGGTAGCGACGGGTACCACTACAACTGGGGAAAGGGAAACACCCACAATCACATGCACATGAAAATCCAGTTTATCAAATGTTATATTACGATCAGGCAATATTAATGTAACATTAAAATCAAAGATAAACCTAAGGATCATGCTCTTCTATCATGCTTCTCATAAACAAGCAATCACTTTTAACATATCATCTGAAAACTATAAATCACTCAACTGGTCCATGTATCTCATAATGGACAATAACCTCAACGGGCAAATTTTTTATCTTTAACTGACCCTAGTGCCAGGCTAGGGCAATGGCCTCAACGGGCAATTTCTTTTAATCTTTAACCAACCCTAGTGCTAGGCTAGGGCAATGGCCTCATCAGGCAATTTCTTTTAACTTGTATCTCTTCCCAAACTTTCAGTTGGGATTTTGACTCTATCTACCCATTACTATCCTAAACTGACTTTACCTAGGTAGTCTAAACATCCCTTTGACTCACTAATTAATTATGAGATCTTATTAATCCTCATATGGTACCCAAACCCTTGTTAGATCATAACCTAGCTCTAAGGTCTTCTCTAAGTTCAATTACCACAAAACGTCGACGTTTACTAACAAATTCTATACGATTTCTTTAATGAGTTTCTAGTTAATAGGGTAAACCAAACCTTGGACTCAATCAATAACTTACCCCCTTCCTTGTACTATTCGGTGTATCTCATGTCATCACATGGATACCCTCCAATACCTCTTTGCCTGTAATCAACCACACATATACAAGTACTTTCATATATAACAGTTTAGGAACAACAATTGCATGTTAACCACTAAATAATTCTTACAAATAAGCAAGTAGGCAAACCACATATCCACATCCTCAATCAACCCTATAGGGCAAGGATGGGAAACCCCTCACCTGGACGGCTTCCTTGTGCTTGTCCTAGAGTAATTCCCGCTCTGGACGAGTCGTGGTTTCCTAACGAATGCATTCATGTGGTTAACATCTCAAACTATATGCAATTTATATGCATATGACATGCTCGTGCCTAAAAATGCACCTAGAGGTCGCCAAGAACCGAGTCCTTGGTCTTATCTGTCTTCCCTCTCTTCTAAGAGAGTCTCAAGTGCTTCGCACTCGGTTTCATACAACTATCGCCCTCCTTGAATTGCTTTTGGGGCCTTGGATTTGAGTTACTAAACCTCAACGTGCTTCTAAGCTATCCTACATAAGGTTTCCTAAAGACTGTGTAGAAGGAAATTAGAAATTCAAGTTGGACTTAGCTTATTCCGCAAGTTTCTATTCTTGAGGAACAAGAAGGCATTTCAAATGATTTTGATTCTTAAAAACATGGTTGGAAGTGTCCTAAGATGTTTAGGACTGAAAATATGACGTTCGGACGTCCCGAATCACCTTTAAAATAGGGTTGGGGCATGCCGGGCAGAGACCTGGCGCTGCCGCGCCACGCTACTGCCCAAGCAGCCCTTGGCCACCAGAGAGCTGGCGCTGCAGCGGCAGCTCGCAGCACAACAGTTTTTCTGCTGTGTTGTGGGCTGGTTTGGGCTCTTTCCGGCCCCTTTCGGACCCCGACTTCGACTCCACTCCTCACGGGTTTTGTTCACCTACATTCCAACAACATAAATCCAATCCGAACTAGTCAAATCCAAGCCCGATTCCGCATTTATCAACGAATCCCCGAATTGAGAATATTTAGAATTTTCAACCCCAAACCCTTCAAAATTCGAATTCAGCTAAACGCAAGGGTATAGTCTCGATTCTTACCCAAACTAAGTGTTCAAGAACACTTCCTAGGTCTCAATCTACCCTCGAAACAATTCAATCGAAGGTGGATCGAAGAAATCCCTAAAAATGGAGAAATTGAAGGTTTCGAATGAAATTGGGGTTACCAACCTTTGATTTGATTGGTGGAAGATGTAGGAGATGTCGTACCCGAGCTCCGGTGGCCTTTTTTCGGCGTCGACTAACTCCCTACGGTCACTTTTCCGGCGAAACCCACCTCTTCTCCTTCTTTCTCCTCCATGTCTCCACCCTCTCTCTCTCTTCTTTTTCTTTCTTTCCTTTCTTTCTCTTGGCTCGTGTTGCTCTCGTTCTTTTCTTTTTTCTTTTTTCTAATTCTTCTTCTCTCCTTTAAGTCACGGCAACCCAACACAAAAGAATAAAAATAAACAAATAAATAACTAAATACTACTAATAATAATTATAATAAAGAAGAGGTTGAAAAAATATCCCCAATTTAATCCCTCCTCTTTCCAATTTAATTTTAATTTCTTTTATGTCCTAAATTTAATACCCAAAAACATTTCCTACTCTCTTTTCCTCCACTTTTTATTTTATTTCAAAGTTCGAAAATTTTCTCGGGTATTACAAGGCTAAATCCTCTTATCCTAGGATTATGGTTTTCTTACATGTAACTTGAGGACTTTACTACTTTTATTCAATGAATTTGATGTTTATTCATGTCTTCGCTTATTGTGCCCTAATTGCTTGATCACCACTTAGGGAAATTAGGAGATTTGGGGGTTTTCTTGGAAAAGGGACCCTTAGGATAGAAATATACTAATGGGTCTTGTACAGTCATAGTTAGCTTGAACCTAATGCTTTTCTTGAATTAGGTTCCCATAGGAATATAGAGAGTTTAGTTGAAGAATTAGAATTTGTAGAGAATTGAAAGATTCCTATAATGAATGTAATACCCGAGAAATTTTTGAAGTATAAAAAGAAAAGGAAAGAAAAGGGCTAAAAAATTTTCAGTATTTAAATTGGGACCTAGGGGAGTAGAAACTTAAATTTGGTAGGAGGAGGGATTAAATTGGAAATATTTTTCAGCGTTACTTATTTAATAATATTATTATTATATATTAGAAAATAAAAGAAAATAAAAAGAAAGAGAAAAGAAGTAGGAAATTAAAAACTAAAAATATATTTTATTTATGTTTTAAGTTAATTATTAATTATTTTATTTTAATTATATTTAATTATTTTTCTTTTGGGGGGGTGCCGTGGGTTAATTATAAGGAAGGAAAGAAGAATAAAAAAAACGAAAAAGAGAGAGAGAAGGGCACGAGAAGAAGAAGAAAGAAAATGGAAGCGAGAGTGAGAGAGAGGGCTATGCGACGGAGGAGAAGAGGGGCAGGAGGGAGGTTCGCCGGAAAAGTGACTGGGGAGAGCTAGCCGACGCCGGAAAAAGTCACCGGAGCTCGGGTACAATGTCTCCTACACCTTCCACCAATCGAATCAAAGGTTGGTAACCCCAATTTCATTTGAAACCCTCAATTTCTCCAATTTTAGGGATTTGTTCGATTCACCTTCGATTGAATTGTTTCGAGGGTAGATTAAAACCTAGGAAGTGTTCTTGAACACTTAGTTGGGGTAAGAATCAAGACTATACCCTCGGGTTTAGCCGAATTCGAATTTGGAAGGATTTGGGGTTCAGATTCTAAATATTTATAAATTGGGGAAATTATTGATAATTAGGATTCAGCTTGGATTTTAGTAAATAGGCTTGAATTGGAATTATTGAAATTATATTCGTGAAATATTAGCTGAACAAGACTCGTGAAGAGCTGGCCCGAGGTTGCTAAGGTTGAACCTTGACAATAACGTGCCGGGTCCCTGCTCGGTTTGCCCAAATACACTTTAAGGGTGATGTTGAGGGTTCCAAACCTCTTTTCAATCTTAAACACTCTAGAACTATTCTAAATATGCTATCAAGCATCCAGAATTTTTTAGGTACTTTCTTGTTTCTCAAGGATGGAAAATTGCAGAACAATAAAGTCCAAATTCTAAAATGGCAATTAAACTCCTTCGTAAGTATTAGGAAACCTTAAGTAGGATAATTTAGAAGCATATCGAGGTTTAGTAACACAAATCGAAGGCTCCAAAATAAATTCAAGGTGAGCGATAATTCTACGAAACCAAGTGTGAAGCACTTGAGACTCTCATGGAAGAGAGGGAAGATGGATAAGACCAAGAACTTGGTTCTTGGCGACGTCTAGATGCATTTTTAGGCACAAGCATATCATATGCATATGATGAGATGTTAACCACATGAATGCATTCGTTAGGGAACCACGACTCGTTAGGAGCGGAGTTACTCCAGGACAAGCACAAGAAAGCCGTCCAGGTGAGGGGTTTCCCATCCTTGCCCTATAGGGTTGATTGAGGATGTGGATATGTGGTTTGTCTACTTGCCTATTTGTAAGAATAATTTAGTGGTTAACATGCTATTCTTCTTCCTAAACTGTTATATATGAAAGTATTTGTATATGTGTGTTTGACTACAGGTAAAGAGGTACTAGAGGGTATCCATGTGATGACATGAGATACGCTGAATAGTACAAGGAAGGGGGAAAGTTGTTGATTGAGTCAAAGGTTTGGTTTACCCTATTAATTAGAAACTCATTAAAGAAATCGTATAGAAGCGTTAGTAGACGTCGACGTTTTATGGTAATTGAACTTAGGAAGGGCCTTAGAGCTAGGTTATGATCTAATCAAGGGTTTGGGTATTAAATAAGGATTAAAAAGATATCATAAATTGATTAATGAGTCATAGGGAGGTTCACACTATGTAGGTAAAGTCAGTTTAGGATAGAAGTGGGTAGATAGAGTCAGAATCCCAGCTGAAAGCTCGAAAAGAGAAACAAGTCAGAAAAGATTTGCTCGTTGAGGCTATTGCCCTAGCCTGGCACTAGGGTCAGTTAAAAGATTAAAATATTAAAAGATTTGCCCGTTGAGGCCATTGCCCTAGCCTGGCACTAGGGTCAGTTAAAATATTAAAAGATTTTCCCGTTGAGGCCATTGCCCTAGCCTGCCACTAGGGTCAGTTAAATATTAAAACATTTTCCCGTTGAGGCCATTGCCCTAGCCTGGCGCTAGGGTCAGTTAAATATTAAAAGATTTGCCCGTTGAGGCCATTGCCCTAGCCTGGCACTAGGGTCAGTTAAAGATTAAAAAAATTTGCCCGTTGAGGCCATTGCCCTAGCCTGGCACTAGGGTCAGTTAAACATTAAAAGAATTTTCCCGTTGAGGCCACTGCCCTAGCCTGGTACTAGGGTCAGTTGAGTGATTAACAGTTTTCAAATGATATGTTAAAAGTGTTTACTTGTTATGAAAAAGCATGATAGAGGAGAATGATCCGTAGGTTTATCCATGATTTTATGTTATATTAATATTGCCTTATCGTAATATAACATTTGATAAACTGGATTTTCATACGCGTGTGATTATGGGTGTTTCCCTTTCCCCAACTGTAGTGGTACCCGCCGCTACGCCGAGGATGGGAAGCTTCTCACTGAGTCTTTTTGACTCACTCCCTCTGCTTCAATGTTTCAGATACAGGGATCGGACAGGCATCGACGTCCGGACAGTGAGACGGACATCATACCATCCTTACGCACTTGTTCGCATGGGTGGACACCTTTTGGTTATTTTGATTATTTTGGGTGTACATATTATAAGTTGTAAGGGTTGTATATATATATTTACAGCTTTCGATATGTACCTACTCTAGACTTGTCGGCTTCACATGTATTTAAAGACAGGTTCTAGTTTGGGGATAAACTAGGATATATGTATGAGTATATAAACTTCTGCATGTGAATAGGATAGATCGTACGCATTGAGGCGTACAGTCATTATGATATGGATATATATATTATGTGTGCTTGCTGCATGTGAATAGGATAGATCGTACGTATTGAGACGTACGATCAATATGATATGAATATTTACCTTATGAGTGCTGATATATATATATATATATATCTATACACTGAGTTGAGCAGAAGCGGTATTCAGCGAACCGCGGATTGCAGGTTAATTAGGCCACCATTGAGGTGTGGCCACTATTATGATATATACATATTGATTGTATAGCAGGGTAGTTATAGTTATGTTTACAGGGTAAGACTTACGAGTTTAGAGGGAAAAGTCTATTCCCGTGCCAGTAACGTACTCCCGATTTGGGGTCGTGACAAACTTGGTATCAGAGCCTGGTTATTCTTTAAGTCATGTGAAGGATTGGTATAACCGGGTGTCGGTTTAAGCTTGGTTGTGAAACCCGGGCACAACGTTGCATTAAACAGGCACTTGTGGGAGTATCTAGGATGTTGAGTTATGAATTCTTTCTTTAAGCATAGAATTTGTATATGAAATTCTATGCAAAACATATAACCTGTATAGTACACTAGTGCCGATTGGTACTAAGGTGTAAGGTGGGGTGACAGTGACCCCGGGAACCTTAGGACGCCATAATAGGGAAAGGAGACAACCATGGAGGATGCTACCTAGACACAGACACATTTGGTTGAATTGTAGGCAAGAATGCGCTACAATGTGTGATTGTTTTGCAGGTGTTAAATGAGACAATGGTTTGCTCTGTTAACGGCGCATTGTGTGCTATGATATAGGCACAAGTTGTTTGAGTATAGTATGGAACGCAAGTAGAATAGAAATATGTAGTGAATGGTAGTTAGGCTAGGAATGGTTTGTAAAGTGAAAGAAAAGACACGCTTGAGGAAGAATAAACAGGGCCATGAGGCATGAGACCGACAGGAAGATGACCACGTGAATGGGTCACGACTGTGCGGTACGCTATAGTTGAAGGAAGTGAGTTGTCCTTCCTAGAAAGTAAACATAAAAGAGGTGGTGTATGACACAGTATGGAAGTAGAAATCTACGGACTGGAAAATCAGGGTACGGTATAAGGAAGGGCAACGTGGCCGAACCATAGGTCGTAGAGATAGATGTTAAGAAGTAGAGGCTTATGTAAACGTGTAGAGCGTGACCATATGCCGAGCAGGAAACAGGGTAAATGGGAAGGCACAGAGGAGGAGCCTAGTCCAACCCTGCACTCGATCCATGAACTACTAGTCCTTAAGCAAGCAAGTGGGAAAAGAAGGGATTAAGCCCAACCGAACTCTCTTAGGTTGCTTAAGGGAGAGCATAAAGAATAGGATATTGATCACATGAGAAATTTTTGTAAAAATCTTTTTCTGGGCATTTCGGATGAGAGATTCTGAAAGACCCTCAACCTTTTCTCGAAAATACTAGGGATAACCATTGGAAGGCAAATTTTCATGAAAACATTTTCTCAATTTGTGTCATTCCAATTGGTTAAACCCTAACCATTTACGAAAACCTTAGGCGTCATTTTCTAAGAAATAAACTTGAATTAATTTTTAAAACCCGCATGGTGCCTAAGAAAACTAAGTCATGTAACAAATACCCTACCAAACAATAGTGCTTTTACAGGTAAGCTGTATAAGGATGGTAGATGTAGTTGAGAAATCACTCGCTTGGAGTGATTAAAGTTAAGTAGACGTCGAAAAGCACTAGAGAGTGCTAATGTGCCAAGGGAGTATACAGGTAAACCTAAGGGTTACCAATTAAGGGCCCATAGGGTGAAAATGGACCCGAAAGTATTAGACCGGAGCAGGTCTAAAAGTGGAAATGGGCGTAGAACTTTGGGTACCGTCCAGAGACAAGAAAATGAGTGCTATTGCGGTAGATAGCTCTCGAACGAGATAACGTGAGAGATAAACCCCAAAGGGACTCGTGGAGGCCCGAGGGGAGAGAAATTAGACAGGGATAAGTAGTCCCATAAGGGGGGAAGAGAGGAAGCCTATAGGACCCCATAGGATAAGAGTCAAGTAGGAGGTAGAGAACCAACTACTCTCGTAAGTACATGTATAGTACACGGATTGTAGTGGACATAGCTAGGTAAGCTAGTTCCACAGATTGGTGAATCGTAAATCCGTTAGTCTGAAGCCCGTGTATGGGTGGAGACTAAGTGGACAAACCAAACGTATAAATGGCCTTGTGGGTGCCATAAAGGGAAAATTAACCGTAAGGATGGTTAACCTAGAGAGTGAATACGAGAACGGAGTCGGTAAGCATCTGGTGATGCGAGCCAAAATGATAAAACAGGTATGCTACCGTTAGGGGCGATTGGAACCCAACAGTTAACACACTTGCAAGAGGTGGTATATGTTCGTGAACATAAGCCACACCTTAAGAAAGGAAAGAGTCAAACTGTGAGAGTGGATCCCGTTTAGTCAAGGGGAGTAGAGCATGTCCGGAAAGGTTCATGCTGGAGTTAACAGATCAAATATTCCAAGTAGGAATACAAGATCTAAGTGAGTTGAGGAGTCAGAGTGGGCCAAGTTAGGGTAAAAAGGAAACCAACAGAAACCCAACGAGTAGAGTTAGCATAGCATGTGCAATTTTAAGTGGACTAACCTGGGGATGGTATAGATTCAAAGTCATAGTCGTGTTAAGCGAGGTCTTCGGATGTGAAGACCGAACTGAGCCTGAGGCAGAGTAATGAGTATGATGGTAAGGAGGAGACTGATGAGTTTCATTTACAAACAGAAATGACTACAAGTAGTAGTCAGAGAAGAGTCTAAGTTAGTCAGACATAGGATGTCGACAGGGAGTAACCTGAAGTGGTTATGGAAACCACTAATTGTAAGTGTAGAAGTTTAGAAAAGAAAGGTAAACTCAAGTCATAAATGTAAGATCCTTTTCCGTTTGGTGGAGAAGCGGTAACTGTAATACATAGTTGGGCTAGTGTCATGGCATTTAGCTTCGTCAGGACACGAGTAGGGTAAACCGGGTTAGTGGTGAGTGTAACAACCTCGGAAGGGTTAGGTACACTGATGGCACAAAGTATAAACACCTACATAGGGTGCATGCCGTGCAAGCGGTAAGTCTAGACGTAGAGTAGAGGGTGTAGTAAAATGTAAACAGACTTTTCTAAAGGAGTCATTTACAAAGAATATATCGGGGGAATATCAGCAGAAGGGTAGCTGCTTGGTAGTAGAGGATACTTAGGTAAGGGGACTCCGATGTAGGGGAGGTTATAGAAATGGAACCTAGTGTGCTATGAAAATAGCTAGTATCTTGGCGTGTTCCAAGACGGATATAAGAAGTCACTACGAAGGTAGCTAGTCGGACAAGCATATTGAGTCAAGGTAAGCCTCACTAGAGAAGGCAATAGTTAACTCCTCGGAGAACTAATTTCATCATATCCACCGTTGTTGTCAAGAACAGTCTGGAAAAGTTTGGAACTCAGTCCGGAATTGGAGATTCCAACTTGTTTCTAGCCCACATCCAAGCTAAGTCAGCTCTAGTCGAAGAGGTTAAATCCAAGCAAGATCAAGACACCGACCTCAAAAAGATCAAAGATACAATGGTTAAGGGGGAGAAGGACGACGTCCAATTCTCCATAGATGATAGTGGCATACTCCGGTTGGAGGGACGGCTGTGTTTGCCTATGGTGGACGGTTTGAAAGAAAGAATACTTGATGAGGCACACAAGAGTGCTTACACAATCCATCCGGGTAGCAATAAGATGTATTAGGATCTAAGAGAATTATACAAGTGGAATGGTATGAAGGAAGATGTGGCAGACTACGTATCTAGATGTCTAGTGTGTCAGCAGGTTAAGGCTGAACACCAAAAGCCCGCCGGAACACTTCAATAGATAGAAATTCCTGAATGGAAATGGGAGAGAATTACTATGGAATTTGTGTCAGGATTGCCGCGATCACAGAGGGGTTTTGATTCAGTTTGGGTAATCGTTGATCGGATTACCAAGTCCGCACGTTTCCTGCCAGTTAAGACCACTTGCGGAGTCAGTCAGTATGCCCAGTTGTACCTATCAGAGATAGTGAGGTCGCACGGAGTACAGTTGTCGATTATCTCTGACAGGGGGCCGCAGTTTACCTGTCGATTCTAGAGATCATTTCAGGAGGCGTTGGGGACAAGGGTTGATCTGAGTACAGCGTTTCATCCCCAGATAGACGGGTATTCCGAGAGGACCATTGAGAGAGGACATGCTTAGGGCATGCATTATGGATTTCAGCGGAGGGTGGGAGAAATACCTGCCGTTAGCGGAGTTTGCTTACAACAACAGTTACCAATCCAGTATTCAGATGGCACCCTTCGAGGTTTTGTACGGTCGGAAGTGCAGGTCCCTGATTGGGTGGTTCGAGGTCGGTGAGGCCAAGTTAGTTGGTCCAGAACTTGTTCAGGATGCTTTGGACAAGATAAAGTCCATTAGAGAAAAGCTTGTGACGGCTCAGAGTAGACAAAAGTCGTATGCTGACAACCGAAGAAGAGACTTGGAATTTGTTGTGAGTGAGCATATCTTCTTGAAAATTTCACCAATGAGGGGCGTGATGAGATTTGGCAAGAAAGGCACACTAAGTCCAAGGTACATCGGACCGTTTGAGATTCTAGAACGAGTGGGGAATGTTGCCTACCGTCTAGAATTGCCATCAGAGTTGGAAGGAGTTCATCTTGTGTTTCACGTGTCTATTTTGGCAAGTACCTGCCAGACCCCTCTCATGTAATCTAACCCCAGGAAGTACAACTAGCTGAAGGTCTGACTTATGAGGAGATGCCAGTGGAAATCTTAGATCGCCAATTGAAGAAGCTGAGATCGAAGGAAATACCATTGGTGGAAGTTCTGTGGCGAAACCATTCAGTTAAGGAAGCAACATGGGAGGTTGACGCTGAAATGCGCAGAACATATCCTCACTTATATCAAGACTAAGGTTAGTATGTTATTTGAAATTCGGGGACCGAATTTCTTAAGGGGGAAAGATTGTAATACCCGAGAAATTTTCGAAGTTTAAAAAGAAAAGGGGTAGAAAATTTTCAGTATTTAAATTGGGACCTAGGGGAGTAGAAACTTAAATTGGTCGGAGGAGGTATTAAATTGGAAATATTTTTCAGCCTTACTTATTTACATATTATTATTATATATTAGAAAATAATAGAAAATAAAAAGAAAGAGAAAAGAAGTAGGAAATTAAAAACTAAAAATATATTCTATTTATGTTTTAATTTAATTATTAATTATTTTATTTTAATTATATTTAATTATTTTTCTTTTGGGGGGTGCCGTGGGTTAATTATAAGGAAGGAAAGAAAAATAAAAAAAATGAAAAAGAGAGAGAGAAGGGCACGAGAAGAAGAAGAAAGAAAATGGAAGGGAGAGTGAGAGAGAGGGCCACGCGACGGAGGAGAAGAAGGGGAAGGAGGGAGGTTCGCCGGAAAAGTAACTGGGGAGAGCTAGCCGACACCGGAAAAAGTCACCGGAGCTGGGCTACAACGTCTCCTACACCTTCCACTAATCGAATCAAAGGTTGGTAACCCCAATTTCATTCGAAACCCTCAATTTCTCCATTTTTAGGGATTTCTTCGATTCACCTTCGATTGAATTGTTTCGAGGGTAGATTGAGACCTAGGAAGTGTTCTTGAACACTTAGTTGGGGTAAGAAACGAGTCTATACCCTCGGGTTTAGCCGAATTCGAATTTGGAAGGATTTGGGGTTGAGATTCTAAATATTTATAAATTGCGGAAATTATAGATAATTAGGATTGAGCTTGGATTTGAGTAAATAGGCTTGGATTGGAATTATTGAAATCATGTTGTTGAAATATTAGCTGAACAAGACCCGTGAAGAGCTGGCCCGAGGTTCTTAAGGTAGAACATTGACGTTAACGTGCCGGGTCCCTGCTCGGTTTGCCCAAATACACCTTAAGGGTCAAGAAACTTTGTTGTTGAAATTATGTTGTTGATGGTTCCAAACCTCTTCTTTTCAATCTTAAACACTCTAGAATTATTCTAAATATGCTATCAAGCGTCAAGAATTTTTTAGGTACTTTCTTGTTTCTCAAGGATGGAAAATTGCGGAACAATAAAGTCCAAATTCTAAAAAGCAATTTAATTCCTTCGTAAGTATTAGGAAACCTTAAGTAGGATAATTTAGAACCATATCGAGGTTTAGTAACTCAAATTCAAGGCTCCAAAATAAATTCAAGGTGAGTCATAATTGTACGAAACCAAGTGTGAAGCACTTGAGACTCTCATGGAAGAGAGGGAAGACGGATAAGACCAAGAACTCGGTTCTTGGCGATGTCTAGATGCATTTTTAGGCACAAGCATATCATATGCATACGAAATGGATATAGTTTGAGATGTTAACCACATGAATGCATTTGTTACGGAACCACGACTCGTCCGGAGCGGGAGTTACTCCAGGACAAGCACAAGGAAGCCGTCCAGGTGAGGGGTTTGCCTATAGGGTTGGTTGAGGATGTGGATATGTGGTTTGCTTACTTTCCTATTTGTAAGAATAATTTAGTGGTTAACATGCTATTCTTGTTCCTAAACTGTTATATATGAAAGTATTTGTATATGTGTGTTTAACTACAGGTAAAGAGGTACTGGAGGGTATCCATGTGATGACATGAGTTGCGCCGAACAGTACAAGCAAGGGGGTAAGTTGTTGATTGAGTCCAAGGTTTGGTTTACCCTATTAATTAGAAACTCATTAAAGAAATCGTATAGAAGCTGTTAGTAGACGTCGACGTTTTATGGTAATTGAACTTAGCAAGGGCCTTAGAGCTAGGTTATGATCTAATCAAGGTTTGGGTATTAAATAAAGATTAAAAAGATCTCATAAATTGTTTAGTGAGTCAAAGGGAGGTTCACACTATCTAGGTAAAGTCAGTTTAGGATAGAAGTGGGTAGATAGAGTCAGAATCCCAGCTGAAAGCTTGGGAAGAGAAACAAGTCAGAAAAGATTTGCTCGTTGAGGCCATTGCCCCACCAGCCTGGCACTAGGGTCAGTTAAAGGATTAAAAGATTTGCCCGTTGAGGCCATTGCCCTAGCCTGGCACTAGGGTCAGTTAAGAGATTAAAAGATTTGCCTGTTGAGGCCATTGCCCTAGCATGGAACTAGGGTCAGTTAAATGATTACAAAATTTTCCCGTTCAGGCCATTGCCCTAGCCTGGCACTAGGGTCAGTTAAATATTAAAACATTTGCCCGTTAAGGCCATTGCCCTAGCCTGAAACTAGGGTCAGTTAAATATTAAAAGATTTGCCCGTTGAGGCCATTGCCCTAGCCTGGCACTAGGGTCAGTTAAAGATTAAGAGAATTTGCCCGTTGAGGCCATTGCCCTAGCCTGGCACTAGGGTCAGTTAAACATTACGAGAATTTGCTCGTTGAGGCC
Source organism: Senna tora (assembly GCA_014851425.1). Taxonomy (NCBI): domain Eukaryota; kingdom Viridiplantae; phylum Streptophyta; class Magnoliopsida; order Fabales; family Fabaceae; genus Senna; species Senna tora. Next base: position 19,589,845 of record CM026271.1, read on the forward strand.
ATTGCCCTAGCCTTGTACTAGGGTCAATTGGGTGATTTACAGTTTTCAAATGATATGTTAAAAGTGTTTACTTGTTATGAAAAAACATGATAGAGGAGCATGATCCGTAGGTTTATCCATGATTTTATGTTATATTAATATTGCCTGATCGTAATATAACATTTAATAAACTGGATTTTCATACGCGTGTGATTATGGGTGTTTCCCTTTCCCCAGCTGTAGTGGTACCCGCCGCTACGACGAGGATGGGAAGCTTCTCACTGAGTCTGTTTGACTCACTCCCTCTGCTTCAATGTTTCAGATACAGGGATCGGGCAGGCATCGACGTCCGCACAGTGAGACGGACATCAGAACATCCTTACGCACTTGTTCGCGTGGGTGGACACCTTTGGTTACTTTGATTGTTTTGGTTGTACATATTATAAGTTGTAAGGGTTGTATATATATATTTACAGCTTTCGATATGTACCTACTCTCGACTTGTCGGCTTCACATGTATTTAAACACAGGGTCCAGTTTGGGGATAAACTATGATATATGTATGAGTATGTAAACTTCTCCTTGTGAATATGATAGATCGTACGCATTGAGGCGTACAGTCAATATGTTATGGATATATATATTATGTGTGCTTGCTGCATGTGAATAGGATAGATCGTACGTATTGAGGAGTACGGTCAATATGATATGAATATTTACCTTATGAGTGCTGTTGGATAGATTGGGGTCTTCGGGACTAAATATCCGCCCATGTGGTCCGATCGGGTTGAGTGAGGATCCGTTGGAAAGCTTGCAGAGAGACGAAGAGAACAAAACGAAAATGACTCTCATCGGAGGTCACACGAGCCCGTACTCGTGGCCCAAAGTGGGCTAGGTGATCATGATGGAAGTGAATAATTTGTTCACATTCCAAGTCCCACATTGCTTGCGTCAATGATGGGAGCTCTCTCATCCTCCTATAAATAGGAGTGACTCCACCCCTTTCTAGTTGCTCATTCCATGTGTTGGAAAAGGGGCTCCCGTTTGGGAACCCCACTCAGTATAAGTTTTCTCTTTCTCTTGAGTCCTCTTCCGCGCATCAGTCGTGGACATGTGGCTCTACCTCTCGTAGGTAGAGTCCTCAGTTTGGCGCGGCCCTTTTCGGTGTTCGTCGATTGGAGGTCAGCCCTGGTGGAGCAGAGGCACTGGCAAGATCCAAGGTTTTAGCAATGGCGTCCAGGTTAGTAGCTTCCGCAATATTTATTTATGCCTGGATTTATTTTCGGTTTTTCATTTAGGTCCCTGGGTCGGGTCGGGTCATGTGGATCCAGGCCTTTCCCTACAAGTGCTGATATATATATCTATACACTGAGTTGAGCTGAAGCGGTATTGACTGAACCGCGGATTGCAGGTTAATTAGGCCACCTGTGAGGTGTGGCCACTATTATGATATATACATATTGATTGTATAGCAGGGTAGTTATAGTTATGTTTACAGTGTAAGGCTTACGAGTTTAGAGGGAAAAGGCTATTCCCGTGCCGGTCACGTACTCCCAATTTAGGGTCGTGACAATGAATGTGTAAGCTAAGATTAACATCAACCCGTTGAATAGAGTAGAAAAGAGTGACCATTCCTTGAGTGAAGTGTAAGAACAACTCTAATCCTAGGAGCGCTCACAAGGTGTTATATAGCTCCCCAGTGTACAATGATCAATCTTAGGTAGAATATTTTAATCATTGACCAAACACTTGAAGAGATTGAAATTACTTATCATTCAAAAAGTATTCTAGACATTACAAAGTTAGGCTTGAATCGATGATAAGTGACATACTATTTAAATTTTACATTAAAGAGGTTCTTTATAATACTTGTTTTATCCTAAATTTTTAGTTTACTGATTTCAAGGATGTTTGAGGAAGAGATTCAATTTATCCTATTTTTCAAAAATTTCTTTTCTAAATGATTTAATGTGAAAATATACCATTAACCTAATGTTTTTAGGATTGAAAAAGAATATATTAATCTAAGCAGTGTTGTATGGACCGGATGGTTCGACCGCTAACCGGATACAAAGGCGAGTCGGTTGGACCCAAAAAACTGTTTTTCTAATTGGACCGGAGTCAAACTAGTCAACCGATCAACCGGGTTAGACCGTCCAATAGGCAATCCAACCGGTTCAATTTTTTATTAAAAAATAAAAAAATTGAACAATAAAAATTAACATCATAAAAGAAATTAGAAAAATCTTGAAAATTAAAATTATAAAAGTCTTGAAAATTAAAATTTAAGAAGTCATGATTATCAAGAATTTCATGTTTGGTTTGATAAAGTTCTTTTAGAGTTTGACAAGTCTAGAAAATTAAAATTTGAGAAGTCATGTAATTTAAAACTTCAAAATTATGTGTGTTGAAACCTAAAACTTAAGTGATATCATTTTATATATTAAGAATAATTAATATTTATTATTTATTGCATCATCTGGTTCGATCGACGGTTTGACCGATTAAACCGATCAGACCATGAACTGAACACTTGTCCGAATCTTTGTTCGGTTCAATTCTTACAATATTGAATCTAAGCTCATTTTATAACTAACAAGGATAACTTAGTAGTTATATATATATATATATATATATATATATATATATATATATATTTAATTTTGTTTCCATGAGAGCAATTTTCTAGTTTTTTTTGTGTGCTTAAATCATTAATGAATTATTATTATTATTTTAAATAAAAAAGAATATATATTTTCCTTTTACTTTTATTTTTAATTTTTTTTTAAATTTTTATCTTCTATATATATATATATATATATATATATATATATATATATATATCATTTTGTTCTTGCTGTCTTTTATTGAATCAAGCACCAGATCAATCCATGATTTCATCGTTAAGTAAGTCACTTTGAATCTTTGTGTCGTAAATGATTTTTTAATATTGCGGTCGTAACAGCAATATTGCAGCCGCAGCAATATGCATTGTAGACTACAATTTAAAACTCTGCTTCTGACTGTCAATGTTGTCTGACAATGATACTTGACAAAATTTAACTTAGAATCTCATTCTAAATTTGAGAAATTGTTGACGTAACCTTTTCAGAGTTAGATGTATGCACCTTTGCCTTTAATTAACTTTCTTCCTATTGCATTCCTTTTGGAAATTTTTACGTTACATTTTCTTTATTACTTGTTTCTTCGATCTTTTTGTCCTTGCCATTGTTTGTTTCTTTCTTGTACCATATCTTTATCCCCTGATACTTATATATTGACATGCAAGTTTAAGCTTTAAGGTATATATACCTAGAAATTAACATTATTTTGTGGCAACATTTTCAACTTGAATGGAGATGATGAAGAAAAGGGTTTTACTAGAAATTAGGGTTTTAAATTGCGATACGTAATGCATATTGTGGCCGCAATATTGTTGTTGCAGCACTTGCCGCAACCGCATCACACCGCAATTGCGATGTGATGCTGTTTTACATAGAAACAAAGTTAATTGTATGAGTTTGTAGCCGTTTAAGAAGTTGAAACCGAATATAGGATAACTATATGTCCATGGAAGAAAAAGAAAAAAAACGAGAGAATAACATATATTTGATGTATTTAATGTTATAATATATATAATTTTTTTAAATAATTCACGGCCGCAACAGCTGCAACCCGCATTGTAACGGCCGCAATACCCGCAACTGCGACTACAACCGCAATTTAAAACCTTCCTAGAAATTAAAGTTGTAAGGACAAAGAACTATTCTCTATCCTTGATTTCTAATGTATACTTTTCTTTCATGTATAGCATTGGTGCCGGCTTGCTTGGAAGTAGCGTGGACTTTCTAAAGTCTTGGTTCATTAACCCAATTTTTTTAAACTTTATTTTTCTATGTCTAATTTTCTATTAGCTTAAAGCATTTCTTGTATTTTAATGGCTGCAGGAGCTGGTCTGAAGCAACCTATAAAGCACAGATACTTATAAAAGTCTTCTGTATGTCAGATACGTATCCGACAGCGATACTCTTCGGATACGATACCGATTCCCTTTAGATATTCTGATACTTGCTTCACACATATGCAATTTTCATTTTTCTCTCTTTTTTCTTTCACTTTTAGTTTTAATCACTTTTTTTTAGCTATATAGGTTTACATTTTCATTTTCTAGAACAATCATTCAACTTCTTTGTTTTTAGCTTTTACAATTCTATATTATATTTGTTTCAACTTTGATATTATATTGTCAGTTGCATTATATTGGTGTTTTAAATTTAAAATATACACGTACTTTTATATAATTTATTAACGTATCTTAGAAGTGTTGTATCTTAAATTTTTAAAGAATATAGCTGTATCCCCGTATCAATATCATATCGAACCCGAATTCTATCTCGTATCTAGACTTATTAGGAACCAACTAAAGTATACAGATAGGTTTTGCTAAATTCAATTTTTGGTGCTTCAATACTCAAACTTGTCTTAAATATGAAATTTTCAATTAACCATTATCCATTTTACAAAAAAGTGGCATTTATTTGTATACTACATGCTTTTATTTGTAAATTTTGTAGTGGTTAGTACTTAGTAGTGGTTCTACTGGTGTAGAAATACCCTTAATTAACTCTTTATTTTGTAGTGGTTAGTAATGGTTTTATTGAGAAATAAATTTCTTTTTCTTATTTTTGTGGCGGTTCCTAAAACGTTGCTAATAACTAAAAACCATCGCTACGCATTTATTGGCGGTTATTCCAGCGGTTAGGTATTGACTGCCGGAAGGAGCCGCTATAGGAAAAAAAACTGTATAAATAGACAATTTTTTGTTGTTGTGATATGTCATTTTCTTGTTGATTATCTCTTTCTTTTAATCAACTAGATCCGCATCATCATTATCGTCTCATATCATGTTGCTATAGAAGTTACAATATTCTCTATATGAGTTTTAGAAGATGAGACCGGTGTGAATCAAGTTAGATCTCATTGGCAATGTTGAGGTCACAATTGGAAGATAATATTATGTGCAAGCTATTTTATATTCATATGAATGTGGGGCATATTGTTTTGAAATTTTGGTTTTAGATGTAACAATATATTAAATGTTGCAATTAATCTTGTTAAAAGAGACTCGTTTTATATATATGGCTATGAATTTGCTAATGGTTTTATGACTTCTTGTTTTATAATTATATTACTGTTGGCGATTTGTTTTCGGCAAAGTAATTTATTTTATAGTATTTATGGTTGTTTATGTTCTTTTGAAAACCGTATCTTATCATTCTGGTTTTATTTATAAATAGTTCAAATTCAAAAGTAAATCTTAGCATTTTTCATATTTTATATTCCAATTTCTATAATAGAAATATTAATATTATACTTTACAATATTATGTAAAACAAGAAATATTAAACATTTTGATCACCAAGAAATATTTGTTCGAAAATACATTATTAATAGTGGCTGTCAAAATATAAGTTATTGAAAATACTCATTTTTTTTGTTGTATCGTCAAGTGCATCAAGATAAACTACGTCATCAACCGGCCTTTTGATGTCCCATGTCCTCAATATTCCCTCATGTAACGTCTGATGCTCATCAAATGGTTCTAACCTTAATAACTAATTAAACATTTTGATCATCAACACTTCACACTTAGATCGAGCATGACTAAAACTACATCTACTTAAGTTGCATATGATGAGCATTTTGTAGGACGTTTATGTGTGGGAATCTCTAACCAAAGCATTTAGAGGTTCTAAGTGGCTCGAATGTGTGGAAGTCGATATATGATATTACTGACTTTCAAAAAGAGCAAATAAGACGACGTAACGAACTAAATAGCTAGTTCTTGGATATATATAGAGGGTGCATGAGCATTAGCATGACACGTACATGGTAGATGCTTCTTTACACGTTTCTAAATTGCTTGAGTACATGTGTATAGGGCACCACAGAGTAATTGGAGCTTCAGGCACTCCAAGGACTGATCAGGAGGGCCAACGAGGTGAGGGGCTCTCCCATCCTTGCCCCACAGGGTTGGATGCCTACGTGGAAATGTGGTTTGCTCTATTTTGTGCAAATTGCTATATGAAATATGTCTATCTGAATGTATTTACGTTACGCGTATATGATTAGCAAGTAAACAGTAGACGTGCAAACTGTTTATGTGTTTATATGTTTATTCTCAAGTGAATATGTGATATTGTGGCTCACAGAGCCTTATATGTTACCGTGGGTAAGACTGAGTCGGAATTTCATATGTGAGGGTTTAATAATATTAGAAACCAATTAAATCGATCATCATTGTAAAGATCTTGACCATATGGTACATTGAGGAAACTGAACCTAGGTTGTTTAGTGTGTGTGAGAGTGTTGCATAATTGAAAAGGGGGAAACTAGGCCTAACAAATAAACACGTATAATATTCAGTTACTTTCTCGTAGGGCGTCTTTCAAGGTTTAACATGTTAGTTGAACTTATTTAGGTTAGTCCGGGTAGATCGAGTCGGTCATCCTGGTCGGATAGACATGATTTTGTCATCATTTAGTATGCCACATAGTGGCCATTACCTTGGTTTAACCGAGGTCAGACAAGTTGCCGGCTATTACTCTAAGCGTGCCATGGAGTCAGAAAGTTCCTAGTGTGATCAACTAGGTTCGAACAAGAGATTGCCTTCGGGCCAGTATTTCTCTTCGCATAATGCGGGAGACAGCAAGTGAATGCCTACGCGTATAAGTAGATGTTAACCATGAAAATATTTGATATAAATATTGTGATTTATGTATGTGCAGAGTAGTAAATATGTTAGAAGCATGAATTAGGATTTTAATTGTGAATATGATATATTGATTGCCTGATCATGTTAAAGGTCACAATATGAATCCATTTCATGAGCATGTGGTTGTGGTTATTCCCTTCCCCCAGCTGTAGTGGTACCCGCTGCTACGCCAGGGATGGGGGAGTTTCTCACTGAGTCTGTTCGACTCACCCCATGTTTATATGTTTCAGGTACAGGTGGTTCAGGTGTCGGGAACGCGTCCACTTCTTCTCAAGGAGGCGGACAACTCTAAAGATCACACGCATAGTCCGCGTGGGTAGCGTATTTTGGTTTATGTAAATAAATCAGGATGTATATGTATATATGAATCCTTTTTGGATGTAGCTTTTGTACATATACAACTGCTGCATATATATGTCGAACTCTAGTATTGTCGACTTCATACAGGTTAAAGTTAGGTCTTGGTGTTGGGAATTTAGGCTATGATATAGTATATATCATGTGTTTATATATATATGACTTCCGCTTGTGACTAGGATAGATCACACGCATTGAGGCGTGTGATCAATATGTACAGTATATATATGTGTGGCTGAATACATGTTGTATGCAAATAGAACTTCCGCATGTGACTAGGATAGATCGCACGCATTGAGGCGTGTGATCAATGTGTAAACTATCTGTATGTGTGTGATTGAATATATGTATGACTGAATACAGGGCTTCTGCATGTGAATAGGATAGATCACCAGCACTGAAGTGCGTGATCAATATGTAAACTATATGTATGTGTGAGTGATTATGTGTATATGTATAGACTGAAGCGGCGTTGAGCGAGCCGTGGATTGCACGCTACTTAGGTCACCGAATATGGATGGCCATAAGTATTATATATTGTTTGTATAAGAAATGGGTAGTTATAAACATGTGAAAATGTCAATCAGGGATTAGAGTCTTAAGGGATAGGAGAAATTCTACCTCCCGTGCCGGTCACGGACGTCTGATAGGGGGTCGTGACAGCAGGAACCATAAAATCTCTAAAAGAGTTAACAAACAACCAAGCAATTCATGTATTGTGCAGGCTCTTGTACAAGAGCTATCTTTGATCCTCAAAATATTAGATTTATTGGAAGGGTTTTTCAACAATGCATCAAATTAAATTGGTTTGATTGGTCATGTAATACCCCGGAAAATTTCGAGGATTTAAGAATTATTTAAAAAATTTTTGACGATTTAAGAATGATTTATTATGGAGCTAGGAATTGAAACCTCAAAAAGAATAAAGAAAAAGTATGAAAGTTAAAAGAAACCGGAAAGGAAATTTTTTCAAAGATTATAATACCCAAGAAATTAAAATTTTTCGAAGTTTAAAATAAAATAAAAGAAAAAGAAAAGAAGAACAAAAAAAAATTTAGGATTTAATTCAGGACTTAAGAAACTGAAAACCTGAATTAAATAGGGAAAGTGATTAAATTAAAAATACAAATTTGTTATTATTTATTTAATTCTTAAATATTTTATTCTAATTACATTTATTTAATTATTTTTAATTATCTAATTATTTATTTATTTATTATAATTATTATAATTTTATTTTTGGGGTGCCGTGGGAATGGATTTGAAAAGAAAAAGAGAATAGAAAGGAAAAGAAAGAATAGTGGGAGAGAGAGAGCTACGACGAGAAAGAGGAAGAAATAGGAAAACAAAGAGAGAGAGAGGGAGGAGTGGACGGAAAAGAAGGGGGAAGAGGGAGGATTTCGCCGGAGGAGAGTGGACCGGCGCCGGAAAAAGTCACCGGAGCTCAGTTACAACATCTTCCACACCTCCCACCAATCGAATCAAGGTTGGTAACCCCAATTTCATTCGAAACGCTCAATTTCTCAATTTTTAGGGATTTCTTCGATTGTCCTTCGATTGAGTTGTTTCGAGGGTAGATTGAGACCCAGAAAGTGTTCATGAACACTTAGTTGGGGTAGGAATCGAGATTTTGTTCTCGAATTTGCCCAAATTCGAATTTGAAAGGATTTGGGGTTGAAATTATAATTATTTTAAAATTGGGAAAATTGTTGAGAATTAGAATTGAGCTTGGATTTGAGTAAATAGGCTTGGATTGATATTATTGAAATTATATTATTGAAATATTAGCTGAACAAGACCCGTGAATTAGAGGTGTATTGAGGTTTAGAAACTAGATTTCTTAGAACCCAAGTAGGAAGACAAGTTGGATCAAAATGCTTAGACCTTCCTAAAATTAGGATTCCTTCCAACCAAGCTAGATAAGCTTCCTTAGATGCAAATACAAGTTAGATAGAGGTCTAACACTCAAATCCAAGTATGTGAAACACTCAAGTAGAGTGTTATATGCGAGTAAGTCAAGTGTCCGAGGAAGGATACATATAAGTCAGGATAGAGAAGTCCGATAAGACCAAGAACTTGACTCTGTGGCAACCATGGACTACATGTGAGAGTAATGGAGAGATAAACAACGAGTTAAGTTAAGTAATAACTTTAATGAAGTAAATGTTGTTCTTATAAGAACAACGGTACGCAATAGAGTGCAACAGGAACTCCGAGGAAACTAAAGTTACAAGAGAGGATTGCATGGATGGTTGGCCAAAGTGAGGGTTCTTCCATCTCTGCTCCTAGGGTTGTATGCTTGTGTTGATTACATGAGTATGTACAATCTCTGCTTGTCTGGTATGTGTTTAGCTAGAGGTATAGGATGTTAAAAGAATAAGGGAACTACAAAATCGGTTGTGGAAAGTAGCTTAGATAGGAAGACATAGGAGTAGAGAGTAACTGTTTGCTATGATTGGTGTGTTACAAATCCAACTCACACACTCCGGAGGCATGATGAGTATTTTATTAAATCTTTTTCCACAACGGTGGCAAGAGTCCTTGTGAGAAGGGACTAAGCTTTTATTTTGAAAACTCGTCACGACGGTGACTTAAATTATAATCCTGCAAAGGGAGTTATTGGTGGGTTTCGGATTTGGTTATGCTAGCGATGTCAGACATCGACTAGAACAACGTCAGATGGCACTTGAGACCTCAGTTTTTATAATCACCATGACGATGGTCATTGCCCTATCCTGGCAATAGGGTCAGAAAGGTTTTATATTGCTATGGCGATAGCTTGAGGCTCAGAGAGTGCATCTGGACGGGTATATGAGTTATATCCTGATGAGGATACTTGTACATATTAATAAGGAGAGGAATTGTTGATCCTTCGTCAAAGATACAAAGAATCCTATTAATATGTGAGACCAAGATAAGGAGACACGGGAGGAACCTACTGGTGAACCGTGAGCCTGATCTTGCAGAAGAGAAATCATCCTATTGAGATGGACCAGGGTGTATCAGTGGCCAGGCTTTGAGACGTCGTGCCATGCCCGCCATTGTGGTCTGGTTGGGTAATGGACGAGTGAGCTCAAGCTATTGCCCCGCAGCAAGGGGTCAAGACGTGCCACGTGGTGGCTATCCATCAGTTGTTTGAGAAATAGATGTTTATTGTGTTTGGTTAACAGAATTGTCACGAGGTGACCAGTACCCAAGTGGATGGGTCAAGGTATGTTTTGCCACTTGGTGGCCAGCAACCCGAGTGCACGGGTTCGAAGTGGGAAAGCCACGTAGTGGCTAGTAGATACCCCAGAGTTGGGGAGATTAAGTAGATGTATGTTTAGCATATGTGTGTATGTACAAATTGTCTGTGTTTGCATATAATTGCTGATTGTGCAGCGTAGTGGTAACATACAGGATTACGTCACCACACGTCTTGTTTGATTCAGACATGCTGAAACGTGAGAAGACCGGAAAGTAAAAGCCGGCACTATATGTTACATGTTTACTTGCTGATTGATGACGTGGAATAAACTGCTGCATGTTTACAGTTATTAAATGCATGTGAATGTTTGGGTGAAATTTTTGTTGGTGTGTGATCACCAAGAATGTATGCTAACAACAGTAGCTAGTTGTTTTTGCATGTGGTTGTGTATGACTCCCAAACCCAGCGCTATGGTACCCACCTTGCGTCGGGGATGGGAGAGTCCTCACTGAGTCACATGGTTAAGACTCACACCTCATTTTTACTACACAGAGACAGGTTAAGTACATGTGGAAGAAGTCTCGGTGGAACCAGGGTTGAGCAACACTTTTCCAAGTCCCACAACTTGTTCATATGGGTGAATAAAGTGTAATTGTAATTTAATTTACTTTATTATTGTATCATAAAGTAAAGGGTAGACGTACCCAATTAGAATGTATCACTAAATCTAGAACTGTCAACTTCACACACCTTAAAGATTAGGATTAATTATAATGCGATACAAGGAAAATTTGTTTTCGAAATATATATATACATATATCTGTTGCATGCGAATAGGATAGGCAGCATCTTCGGATGTGTAGCCAGTACACAGGTTATATATATTATGTGTGTTTTCCTATATCTATATCCTGAAGCGGCACTGGCCGTGGATTTGATTGCCTAAGATAGGCCACCATTTCGGTGTAGCCATGATATTATAATGCATCTGAATGTATTTTCCATAATAGATATTCTATCAATTAGGTGATAAGGCTTACAGGCATAAGGGTATCCCCTGTGTCTGTGCCGGTCACGGTCCTCTAAACGGGGGTCGTGACAAACTTGTATCAAAGACTGGTTATTCTTTAAGGGTGTGAAGCTAACTAGTAGTCTCGGGTGTCAGTTAGGCTATCCATTACGAATCCGGACATAACGGTGGTTCCGACGGGCACTTGTGAGGTTGCATAGGATGTTGAGTCATAAATTCTTTCGAGTCATTGCTCTAGGAATAGAATTTGTATGTGAAATTCTATGCAAAGCATATAACTTGTACAGTACACAAGTGCCGATGAGCACTAAGGCGTAAGGAGGGGTGGCAGTGACCTCGGGAACCTTAGGACGCCATAATAGGGAAAGGAGACATCCATGGAGGATGCTACCTAGACACAGACACATTTGGTTGAATTGTAGGCAGGAATGCGCTGCAATGGGTGATTGTTGTGCAGGTGTTAAATGAGACGATGGGTTTACTCTATTAGCGGCGCATTGTGTGCTATGGTATAGGCACAAGTTGTTTGATTATAGTATGAAATGCAAGTAGAATAGAAATATGCAGTGAATGGTAGTTTAGGCTAGGAATGGTTTGTAAAGTGAAAGAAAAGACACGCTTGGCGAGTAGAAAAGAAAGTAAACCCATGGGGCTATTGAAATGGAAAGTTTACAGACAAGAATAAACAGGGCCAGGTGGCATGAGACCGACAGGAAGATGACCACGAGAATGGGTCACGACTGTGCGGTATGCTATGGCTGAAGGAAGTGAGTTGTCCTTCCTTGAAAGTAAACAGAAAAGAGGTGGTGTATGCCACAATATAGAAGTAGAAGTCTACGGACTAGAAAATCAGGGTACGGTATATGGAAGGGCAAAGTGGCCGAACCATATGCCGTAGAGATAGATGTTAAGAAGTGGAGGCATATGTAAACATGTAGAGCGTGACCATATGCCGAGCAGGAAACAGAATAAATGGTAAGGCACAAGGAAGGGCCCTAGTCCAACTCTGCGCTTGATCCATGAACTGCTAGTTCCTTAGGCAAACAAGGGGGAAAAGAAGGTATTAAGCCCAACCAAACTCTCTTGGGTGGCTTAAGGAAGAGCGTAAAGAATAGGATATTGATCACATGAGAAATTTTTGTAAAAATCGTTTTGGTCTTTCTGGATAAGAGATTCTGAAAGACTCTCAAACTTTTCTTGAAAATACTAGGGATAACTATTGGAAGACAAATTTTCATGAAAACTCTTTTTTAAATTGTGTCATTCCAATTGGTTAAACCCTAACCATTTACGAAAACCTTAGGCGTCATTTTCTAAGAAATAAACTTGAATAAATTTTTAAAACCCACAGGATTCCTAAGAAAACTAACTCATGTGACCAATACCCTACCAAACAATAGTCCTTTTACAGGTACGCTATATAAGGATGGTAGATGTAGTTGAGAAATCACTCGCTTGAACTGATTAAAGTTAAGTAGACATCGAAAAGCACTAGAGGGTGCTAAGGTGCCAAGGGAGTATATAGGTAAACCTAAGGGTTACCAATTAAGTGGGCCATAGGGTGATTATGGACCCGAAAGTATTAGACCGGAGCAGGTCTAGAAGTGGAAATGGGCGTAGACCTTCGGGTACTGTCCAGAGATAAGAAAATGAGTTTTATTGCGGTAGATAGCTCTCGATCGAGATAACGTGAGAGATAAACCCCAAAGGGACTCGTGGAGGCCTGAGGGAGAGAAAGTACACAGGGATAAGTAGTCCCATAAGGGGGGAAGAGCGGAAGCCTATAGGACCCCATAGGATAAAAGTCAAGCAGGAGGTGGAGAACCAACTACTACCGTAAGTCTATGTATAGTACACAGATTGTAGTGGACATAGCTAGGTAAGCTAGTTCCACAGGTTGGTGAACCGTAAATCCGTTGGTCTGAAGCCCGTGTATGGGTGGAGACTGAGTGGACAAACCAAACGTATAAATGGCCATGTGGGTGCCATAAAGGGAAAATTAACCGTAAGGACAGTTAATCGAGAAGGAGAATTTAGTGAGTAACGAATATTGAGAAATACTTGAAGAAAGAGTACCGCGTAGGTACGAAATGGAAAAGAAGAGAGCGAATACGGGAACGAAGTCAGGTAAGCATCTGGGGATGCAAGCCAAATTGATAAAACAGGTATGCTACCGTCAGGGGTGATTGAAACCCAACATGTAACAAACTTGCAAGAGGCGGTATATGTTTGTGAACATATGCCACACCGTAAGAAGGGAAAGGGTTAAACCGTGGGAGCGGATCCTGTTTGGTCAAGGGGAGTAGAGCATGTCCGGAAAGGTTCATGCTGGAGTTAACGGATCATGTATTCCATGTAGGAATACAGGATCTAAGTGAGTTGAGCAGTTCGAGTGGGCCAAGTTGGGGTAAAAGCCAACGGAAACCCAATGAGTAGAGTTAGCATAGGATGTGCAGCTCTAAGTGGACTAACTTGAGGATGGTATAGATCTACAGTCATAGTCGTGTTAAGCGAGGTCTTCAGATGAGAAGACCGAACTGAGCCTGAGGCAGAGTAATGAGTATGATGGTAAGGAGGAGACTGATGAGTTTCCATTATAAACAGAAATGACTAAAAGTAGTAGTCAGAGAAGACTCTAAGTCAGTCAGACATAGGATGTCGACAGGGAGTAACCTGAAGTGGTTATGGAAGCCACTAAGGGTAAGTGTAGAAGTCCGGAAAAGAAAGGGAAACACGAGTCATAAATGAAAGATCCTTTACCGTTTGGTAGAGAAACAATAAATGTAATACATAGTTGTGCTAGTGCCATGGCATTTAGCTTCGTTACGACACAAGTAGGGTAAACCGAGTCGGTAGTGAATGTAACAACTTCGGAAGGGTTGGGTATACTGATCGGACAAAGTATTAACACCTACGTAGGGTGTATGTCGTGTAAGCGGTAAATCTAGGTGTAGAGTAGAGGGTGTAGTAAGATGTAAATGGACTTTTCTAGAGAAGTCGTTTACAAAGAATATATCGGGGGAATACCAGTAGAAGGGTAGCTGTTTGACAGTAGAGGATACTTAGGTACGGGGACTCCGATGTAGGGGAGTACTTCGATGTCAGTTAGAGTTCATAGAAATAGAACATAGTGTGCTATGCAAATAGCTAGTGTCTTGGCATGTTCCAAGATGGATATAAGAAGTCCCTACGAAGGTAGCTAGTCGGACAAGCAGATTGAGTCAAGGTAAGCCTCACTAGAGAAGGCAATAGTTAACTCCTCGGAGAACTAAATTGGAGCATGGCATGTGGTACGTGCCAGACACTCCATTGCAAAATTAGTAGCACAAAGTAAATCGAAACTAGGAAAGTTAGTTATCCTCGGAGAAGGATACGACGACAAATGGAGTCTGTCGGTTAACACCTCTCGGAGGGGTGGCTAGCTACGAAACTAGAACTGCAAACAATCACAGAAAGAAGATGTAGAGACCAGATAGAGACATTGAGTCTCTAGGAAAGAAAGATGAACTGTAGAGTAAAACGGTAAAATTTCCACATTGATGGAAACCATAGATGAAATTGATCGAAGGGAGGGCAACAAGCCAACAACCCCACAAAGGAGATGAAATTCGGGGACCGAATTTCTTAAGGGGGGAAGAATGTAATACCCCGGAAAATTTCGAGGATTTAAGAATTATTTAAAATTTTTTTGAGGATTTAAGAATGATTTATTCTGGGGCTAGGAATTAAAACCTCAAAAAGAATATAGAAAAAGTATGAAAGTTAAAAGAAACCGGAAAGGAAATTTTTTCAAAGATTATAATACCCGAGAAAATTTTTCGAAGTTTAAAATAAAATAAAAGGAAAAGAAAAGAAGAAGAAAATAAATTTTAGGATTTAATTCAGGACTTAAGAAACTAAAAACCTGAATTAAATAGGGAAAGGAATTAAATTAAAAGTACAAATTTGATATTATATATTTAATTCTTAAATATTTTATTCTAATTATATTTATTTAATTATTTTTAATTTTCTAATTATTTATTTATTTATTATAATTATTTTAATTATTTAATTTTATTTTTGGGGTGCCGTGGGAATGGGTTTGAAAAGAAAAAGAGAATAGAAAGGAAAACAAAGAATAGTGGGAGAGAGAGAGCTACGACGAGAAAGGGGAAGAAATAGGAAAAAGAAGAGAGAGAGAGAGAGGGAGGAGTGGACGGAAAAGAAGGGGGAAGAGGGAGGATTTCGCCGGAGGAGAGCGGGTCGACGCCGGGAAAAGTCAGCAGAGCTCGGTTACAACATCTTCCACACCTCCCACCAATCGAATCAAGGTTGGTAACCCAAGTTTCATTCGAAACCCTCAATTTCTCAAATTTTAGGGATTTCTTCGATTGACCTTCGAATGAGTTGTTTAGAGGGTAGATTGAGACCTAGAAAGTGTTCTTGAACACTTAGTTGGGGTAGGAATCGAGATTTTGTTCTCGGGTTTGCCCAAATTCGAATTTGGAAGGATTTAGGGTTAAAATTATAATTATTTTCAAATTGGGAAAATTGTTGATAATTAGAATTGAGCTTGGGTTTGAGTAAATAGGCTTGGATTGATATTATTGAAATATTAGCTGAACAAGACCCGTGAAGAGCTGGCCCGAGGTTACTAAGGCCGGACTTTGGCATTAACATGCCAGGTCCCTGCTCAGTTTGCCCAAATGTGCTTTAAGGGTAACGTTGAGAGTTCTAAACCTCTTCTTTTCAATCTTAAACAACCTAGAAAAATTCTAAATATGCTATCAACCATAAAGAATAATTTTAGGTACCTTCTTGTTTCTCAAGGATGGAAAACTTGCGGAATAATAAAGTCCAAATTCTAAAATTGTAATTTTATTCCTTCATAATTATTAGGAAGCCTTAAGTAGGGTGAATTAGAGGTGTATTGAGGTTTAGAAACTAGATTTCTTAGAACCCAAGTAGGAACACAAGTTGGATCAAAATGCTTAGACCTTCCTAAAATTAGGATTTTTTCCAACCAAGCTAGATAAGCTTCCTTAGATGCAAATACAAGTTCGATAGAGGTCTAATACTCAAATCCAAGTATGTGAAACACTCAAGTAGAGTGTTATATTCGAGTAAGTCAAGTGCCCGAGGAAGGATACGTATAAGTCGGGATAGAGAAGTCCGATAAGACCAAGAGCTTGACTCTGTGGCAACCATGGACTACATGTGATAGTAATGGAGAGATAAATAACGAGTTAAGTTAAGTAATAACTTTAATGAAGTAAATGTTGTTCTTATAGGAACAACGGTACACAATAGAGTGCAATAGGAACTCCGAGGAGACTAAAGTTACAGGAGAGGATTGCATGGAAGGTTGGCCAAAGTGAGGGTTCTTCCATCTCTGCTCCTAGGGTTGTATGCTTGTGTTGATTACATGAGTATGTACAATCTCTTCTTGTCTAGTATGTGTTAGCTAGAGGTATAGGATGTTAAAAGAATAAAGGAACTAGAAAATAGGTTGTGGAAAGTAGCTTAGATAAGAAGACGTAGAAGTAGAGAGTAATTTTTTGCTATGATTGGTGTGTTACAAATCCAACTCACACACTCCGGAGGCATGATGACTATTTTATTAAATCTTTTTCCACGACGGTGGCAAGAGTCCTTGTACAGAGGGACTAAGCTTTTATTTTGAAAACTTGTCATGACGGTGACTTAAATTATAATCATGCAAAGGGAGTTATTGGCGGGTTTCGGATTTGGTTATGCTAGCGATGTCAGACATCGACTAGAACAACGTCAGATGGCACTTGAGACCTCAGTTTTTATAATCACCAAGACGATGGTCATTGCCCTATCCTGGCAATAGGGCCAGAAAGGTTTTTTTATTGCTATGGCGATAGCTTGAGGCTCAGAGAGTGCATCTGGACGGGTATATGAGTTATATCCTGATGAGGATACTTGTACATATTAACAAGGAGAGGAATTGTTGATCCTTCGGGAAAGATACAAAGAATCCTATTAATATGTGAGACGAAGATAAGGAGACACCGGAGGAACCTACGGTTGAACTGTGAGCCTGATCTTGCAAAAGAGAATTCATCCTGTTGAGATGGTCCAGGGTGTATCAGTGGCCTGGCTTTGAGACGTCGTGCCGTGCCCGCCGTTGTGGCCTGGTTGGGTAATGGACGTGTGGGCTCAAGCTATTGCCCCGCACTCAGGGCCAGCGGATTAAATCTAACGTGACACGTGGCGTCTGATGCAACCTGCTATTTCGGTAGACAGCTCTCCGCAAAGCCTCTTGCCATTCATTGGTTGCGGACGAACCTCACCTGATAAAAGCGCCTCGAATGACCAAAAAGCCCTTGACCTTTGGATTTCCCCCGCACACCCCCAAGGGCCACTTCGGGAAATTCTCGTATGAGCAATGATGACCTCTCCTCGGTAAGTCGTGTACTTTCTGCAGAGGCAGCTCGAAAACTTGCTAAGGAAGCCAAGAAGTCAGCCACTCAAACCAGGACGCGTGGCACCTTCAAACGTCTCCACTCCCACAGAGTAAAACAGAGAGACACAGCATCACAAAGTCGGACGACCAATTCGTGATGAGCAAGCGCACTTGCGGATAGACTCTTCTTTACAAAGGCAATAGAAATTCCTATGTAGCTTACCGACAGAGAACTTAAGTCCACGGACGCCCGACACCCGTAGAGTTGGGGGACTTATGTAACTATGGAATATTCTGCCTAGGGACACGTGGCACCAAGCTTCCAGAAGCCCAGGAGCAGCATACGCTAGCGACACGTGGCACCACTCACCTACCTCTCGTGTGGCCATTACCTGCATCTTTCCACGAGGATTCCCGTTCAAGAGACGTGGAGACTCCCTGGGCATTGTGGGATGACCCACGTCCCACGAGAACGTGGGTCGAGCACGTCCTTCCCACACTTAGTATAAATAGACCCTCACCCGGGGGACTAAAGGACAAGATCCAAGACCTCCGAAGTACCTCTGGAGAACGTTACCCATAACCATCCAGACAAGCATTCTGAGCACTCTCAGACATCCTCTTGCCCAATATCCATCACACATCCCGAGCTCTGCCTTACACACCGCCAGGTCTGGTCACTGGCAAACACACCTCCGTCCCAGAGCATCCCACCAACAGAGCTCCCAATAGCTCTCAGAGACTCAAGCTCTCTCATACTCTAAGGCAACCTCCTAAGAGTGGCTCGCCCGCCCGGAGTACCTTAAGCACGTCTTAGCCGCACACGGCCCAATACAGGTAACAACCTTGCCTAACGGCTCCTATAGACGTCACCAAGATGAACTACGTGGACTTTGATCCCTTCCCAAGGGTACGTAAGCACCTAGGTTCCTCACCTAAGGACAAGTCCCCCAAGGTTACGTCCACTTGTGGTCCTTAAATGCAAGTAACAATTGTCTGAACCAAAAACGACAGTTACAAGTCTTAACATACTTCTTTCTGTGAAGTTCTTACCGTGTTACATTAATCCCTTATGAAAATCTTATCTAAAGTGTACACGTATCCTTAAATGAGCTGGAACTCTTGAAAGAACAAAGGTTTCTTAACCTCCATGTGATGTTCTCAGAGGCAACACAAAAAACTAACTCCTTCAAAGTTCAAATTCCAATTATTATATGAAAAATTTTAATATTCTATTTTACAACATTATGTAAGAAAGGTCTTTTCCTTAGTTCCAATGCAATATCTATTGTCTAATTTTACATATTTGAGATTTTGGTATCAAAGATGTACCATTTATACACATCATTTTCAACATTCATTATATTCCATTTTCCAACATTACATATATTTTTTTTGTAAAATACATTATTATACGAATCATAATAACAACAACAAAGATTTAGAAATTTTTTTTGGTCAAATGCTTCATAATCAACTAAGTCTACCTGCATTTTGGCAATCCGATATGCTCGACGTTCCATTGTGCTACCCCTGACGTGTGCATATGCTTCCTATTTGTATTATATAATTTCTATTTGGAAAATGTACAGATGAAATCAATCCAAATATTGAAAAGTAAGAACCTCATTTTATACAGAGGCCTATGCATGAGTTGCAACTGTTCATATTTTGCCAAATACGTCAACCACAAAAATAAATTCCAATAAACTCTTTTCCTCTTTTTGTTGTCGAGAGTATTGTCCCTTCCTCCTATTTCAAACCCTTTATATGCCTTTGAATGCATTTGTATCTATCAGAGAAATTGAAATTGAACTCAATTAAAATTACAAGGAGATTCTAATTAAAAAAAAGTTTTTATTTTATGTGATTCAAATATGGCATATCAATTCACTAGCTAATTTTCCACTATACCATTTTTGCATAATGATATTGTCTTCGCGTGATCCAATGCAACAACCTGCAAGGCCCATAAAATCTCTAAATGGGTTGAGGAGCAATCAATGATACTATTCAATCTCTTGTACAAGATTTAAATCTTTCTTGTGTTAAGATCATTATAATGTTGAATTTTTTTTCATAATTTATAGCATTTTCTTATTGAAAACTGACCAACCGATACAATCCAAATCGGTTATGATCGGTTTAGATTGGATTAGTTGGCTCTCAAAGCATTGGATTGATTAGATGACCTTTTTCAACCATCCAATTAAATCGATTTGGTATTGGTCGGATGACCTAAACTGAACTGAACATGTATTAGATGATAACCCTAAATACTATTATTTTTTTTACCTTTGGTAATTCGTTGATTCGATTTAATTTTACAGCACCAACTTCAAGCTTCTTCCAAATGGCATCATCGTCATTATCATCTTCATCATTTTGATGCACCATGATACTAGCTAACATATACACAGAAACTATATTTGCTCTTAAGGAAGAGACTTATGATCAAAATTGTTTCTGACTATATTGTTCTGTACCGCTCCCATTTTATATATTTTAGAAAGTGGTTTTGAAGCCCTGAGTTGTTTAACTTAGATAAAACTAGGCTAGATAGTGGTTTTAAGGATGTTTTATTGGTATAGTGGACAATTTGTTTGGTTGTGCAAAGATTTACATGTGCTAGATGATAAACCATTTGAGAGATTGAAATTGATTATCCTTTAAAAAATATAAAAAAAGAAAAATCTAAACGTTACAAAGTTGGACATGAATTGGTGATGATATTTTAATTCTATATTATAAAGGTTCTTTATATTTTTTTTTGTCACAAATTTGTGGTTTCCTCTTTTTTTCCTCAAATTGTTTATTCAAAATATTTTAATCTATTTTTATAAGACTTCAAACAGATTTTAAAATTCAAAGCATTCTCTATCTTGCTAGTAATAATAACTTGGTTCTTTTTTCTATTGTACTCATATCATTAATGAATTGTTAATTTCTTTTAAATGTAAAAAGAATATATAGTTGCCTTCTACTTTTTTTTTTCAAATTTTAATTTTATATCATTTTCTTGTAGATTATCTCTTTTTCGAATATATTATTTAAAATTTTAGGTTGCATTACTTAATTATTTCATTCAATTAGGGGTAAAATGCACACTACCCTGAGTTCAAAAAATAAAATCATTTTAGCCTAAATATACAATTAAATTAGATTCGATTTATTGAACTGTGAAAAGTTTCTTTCCTTCTTTTTTTGCACAAATCATTAATGAATGATCATTAAACTACGCATAATGTTGTATGTTCAATAGTTTTTTGTCCATTTTTTTAATGTACTAATTTGTGTGTTTTTGGGCTTTTGTGTTCCTCTTCAGAAAAATAATTATTTAATGTGTTCCTATAATTAAATTACAGGGAAAGTTAAGGATATTGTTTGCCATGTGTTATCTAGCACCATAGTGCCGAATCAATCTAAGCTAGAATATCAAAATCGTTGACCAAACATTTGAAGAGATTGAAATAACTTATCATATTAAAAAAATGTAAATTGAAATCACTTATCATATTCTGTGTTCCACTGCAATATCTATTCTCTAATTTTACATATTTGAGATTTTGGCGTCATAGATCTATCATTTATACACACAATCTTCAACATTCATTCCACTTTCCAACATTACATATTTTCTTTTTGTAAAGTACATTATTATACCATTCCCAAAGACAACCACATAGATTTAGAGAATTTTCTTGGTCAACTGCTTCATAATCAACCGCATTTTGGCAATTCGACCTCGACGTTCCATCGTGCTACCTCGGATGGGTGCATCTTCTTCCTATTTATATTATATAATTTCTGTTTGGATAAAATACAAAGGCAATCAATTCTAACATTGAAATGTAAAAACCTCATTTTATAAAAAGGGCATAATGTAAATGATTTGTGTAACTACGGAATATTCCGCCTTGAGACACGTGGCACCAAGCTTCTAGAAGCCTAGTAGCAGCGCACGCTAGCAACACGTGGCACCATTCATCTGCTACTTACGTGGCCCTTGCCCACGTCACTTCACGGAACACCCACTTAACCAGACGTGGGAACTCACTAAGCATTTTAGGGCAACCCACGTCCCACGAGATCGTGGGTCGAGCACGACATCCCCACACTCAGTATAAATAGACCCTCACCCATGGGACTACCTTGGCTAACAGCTCCTATAGACATCATCATGGCGAACTACATGGACTTTGATCCCTTCCGAAGAGAATGTAGGCACCTAGGTGCATCACCTAAGGACAAGTCCTCCAAGGTTAAGACCCCTTGCAATCCTTAATTCCAAATCACAATTTTCTGAACCAAAAATGACAGTTACAGTGGCGCCCACCGCGGTCTTTCTCAGACCCCAAAGCCTTGCGCACTCTGCCGCTAAATGGCATTTCTTTTTCGGGGAGTAGGAGTATACACCTAACACTCAGAAACCCGCATTTTTTATTTTGTTTACAGGATATAGTACAGGATACACTATAGAATGACCGACTCAATGACGCAGGTAGCTGTTGCAGAAACCGTGGTCCAGAACCCAGCGCCCGAAGAGGAAATCTGCCCTCAACATCCTTATGGCATGCCGCATGTTCCTTGCCCCACAATCGGCAATCAAGAAACAGCGGAGCTAACAAGGAACCCGCGAGAGGTAGAGCTCGCCCGCCTCGAGGCAGAAATTGCAGCCCTACGCCAACAACAGTGGGAGGAGAACATGAACCTCGCCCAAGCAAACGCAGGCACCCAACGACCACCAGTGCCACACGGCGCGACGACAGTGAGCTCTAGCGACCCTGCCAACCTGCCTGCAATACAGTTTGGGACCTTACCGATGGAATTCGCGGGACTGTCGCTCACAGCACCAGTCCCCCGGCGGTAATCCCACATGGACTAACAACGATCACCAGACAAGCAGCGCGACCTGCTACGAGCTATCCGCGACCGCCAGTCCCAAACTACCCATTGGGATCCTACCTCCACATGCCCTGGGCAGGAACTTACAACTCGTACGCCGCTTACGGCGCGAATGCTTACAGTGGCCCAGCTTCGACTTCCAGGGAAATGGGAGACATCCTTTTACCCAACAAATCATGAACGAGCACATGCCCATATGCTTCAAGATGCCCTTCGACATAGAACCTTACGGTGGAGAAACCGATCCACAGGATCACCTTAACACCTTCAACTCGGCTACGTCGATATTTGGTATGACGGACGGACAACAATGCCGAGTCTTCTCGTCGACCCTGAAACAGGCGGCCCTAAGGTGGTTTTCGCTGCTACCCACCAATTTGATCCAAAACTTCCTTACACAGTTTGCCAGTAGTAAGGAATACCAAAAGAACGAGGACTCCTTCATTGGTTTCCACCAAGAAGATCGAGAAACCTTGCAAGTCTTTCTGGCCCGCTTCACCAAACTCTCGCTCCAAGTCCGAGGCCTCTAGGACGCCGTCGCAATCTTCGTCATCAAACAAGGTCTTCGACGTTCGCGGTTTTACGGGGAACTCAATAGGTACCCCGTCTCCACCTTACAAGAGCTGATGCACCACGCAGAATGGTTCATCCAAGAGGAAAACGAGCAAATCACCAAAGACAAGATGAGGAAATTCCTGATAAGTAGGTTTGACATGGAACGAGCAGAAAAGAAGAAGGAAAAGATGGTAGCAGGAAGCCAGACTCCCAAGGAGAAAAACAATAGAAAGTGGTCGCCCCCTCGACCACGAACGCCTCCCAGAGGGCGATTCACGAGCTACACTCCCCTCAACGAATCTCATGTTGGGGTCCTTGAAGAAATCTATCACTCAGACATGCTCAGCTTCCCTCCTCGGGTCAAGAGGCGAAAATGGGAAAACTGGTAGACAAGTCCAAGTACTGCCAGTTCCACAAGGATTACATGCACGAAACCAAGACTGCATCCACCTAAAGGATCAGATCGAAGACCTGATCTGCAAGGGCTAACTTGGCAAATACATCAAGGAGGAGAGTAGAGCTAACACAGAGCACTCGCGAGAGGCCAACGATCAGACACCTACTCGTGGAGTCATCAATGTCATTGCAGGCGGTTTGCAGAGAGGAACCTCCTCGTTAGCACAGAATAAGAAAAGGAGCGGCCCCAAAGGAGACCCCATCACATTCGATCTCAACAACCTAGAGGGACCAATCCATGACGACCCCATGGTGGTAACGCCTATAATCGCCAACTACGAAGTCAAGAGAGTCTTGATCGACCAAGGGTCGTCGGCAGACATCCTCTACTTCCACACTTTCAAGAAAATTGGGCTGAATGAGGCCAGCATAAGGCCATTCCCCAGCACACTCATAGGGTTCTCAGGAGCCCAGGTTCCCGCAGAAGGAATCATCGCTGCTCGAACAACCATGGTCACCCTACCAAAGGTCGCGAGCCTCGATGTAGACTTCATCATTGTCTCCGCACCATCGACATACAATGCAGCAGTGGTATTTGCCTTGAAGATTTAGAGGCACTACCTCTATGGCGAATCATGTGAGGTATACAAAGACCAAAAGAGCCTTAAGTACATTTTCGAGGAGAAAGATCTAAATCTGAGACAACGCAGGTGGATGGAGTTGAAAGACTATGACTGCACGATTTTGTACCATCCTGGTAAGGTGAATGTGGTGATAGACACTCTGAGCCGAAAGTCAATGGGTAGCTTAGCCCATATCAGTGAAATATGAAGTTTGTTACTTCAGGAAATGCATAAGCTGGAACAGTTTGGAACTCAGTTTGAAATTGGAGATTCCAACTTGTTTCTAGCCCATATACAAGCTAAGTCAGCTCTAATTGAAGAAGTTATATTCAAGAAAGATCAAGAAGCTGACCTCAAACATATTAGAGATACAATGGTTAAGGGGGAGAAGGACAATTTCCGAGTCTCCATAGATGACAGTGGCATACTCCGGTTGGAGGACGGCTGTGTGTACCTATGGTGGATGGTTTGAAAGAAAGAATTATAGATGAGGCACACAAGACAGCGTACACGATCCATCCGGGTAGCAATAAGATGTATCAAGATTTGAGAGAATTATACTGGTGGAATGGTACGAAGAAAGATGTGGCAGACTACGTATCTAGATGTCTAGTGTGTCAGCAGGTTAAGGCTGAACACCAAAAGCCCGCCGGAACACTTCAACAGATAGAAATTCCTGAATGGAAATGGGAGAGAATTACAATGGATTTTGTGTCAGGGTTTTCGCGATGACAGAGGGGATTCGATTCAGTTTGGGTAATCGTTGATCAGATGACGAAGTCCGCACATTTCCTGCCAGTTAAGACCACTTGCGGAGTGGGTCAATATGCCTAGTTGTACCTATCAGAGATAGTGAGGTTGCACGGAGTACCGGTGTCGATTATCTCTGACAGGGGGCCACAGTTTACCTCTCGATTCTGGAGAGCATTGCAGGAGGCGTTAGGGACGAAGGTTGATCCGAGTACAGTGTTTCATCCCCAGACAGACGGGCTGTCTGAGAGAAGCATTCAGATTTTAGAGGACATGCTTAGGGCATGCATTATGGATTTCGGCGGAGGGTGGGAGAAATACCTGCCATTAGTGGAGTTTGCTTACAACAACAGTTACCAATCTAGTATTCAGATGACACCCTTCAAGACTTTGTATGGTCGGAAGTGCAGGTCCCCGATTGGGTGGTTCGAGGTCAGAGAGGCCAAGTTGGTTGGTCTAGAACTTGTTGAGGATGCTTTGGACAAGATAAAGTCCATTAGAGAAAAGCCTGTGACGGCTCAAAGTAGGCAGAAGTCGTATGTTAACAACCGAAGAAGAGACTTAGAATTTGTTATGGGCAAGCAAGTTTTCTTGAAAATTTCGCCAATGAGGGGCGTGATGAGATTTGGCAAGAAAGGCAAGCTAAGTCCAAGGTACATCGAACCGTTCGAGAATCTAGAACGAGTGGGAAATGTTGCCTACCGTCTGGAATTGCCGGCGGAGTTGGAAGGAGTTCATCCCGTGTTTCATATTTCTATGCTTCGTAAGTACCTGCCAGATCACTCTCATGTAATCCAATCCCAGGAAGTACAACTAGCTGAAGGTCTGACTTTTGAGGAGATGCTAGTAGAAATCTTAGACCGCCAGTTGAAGAAGCTGAGGTCAAAGGAGATACCATTGGTGAAAGTCCTGTGGCGAAATCATTCGGTTGAGGAAGCAACGTGGGAATTTGAGGCGGAGATGCGCAGGACACATCCTCACCTATTTCAAGACTAAGGTTAGTGTATTAATTGAAATTCGGGGATCAAATTTCTCAAGGGGGGAAGATTGTAATACCCGAGAAATTTTTTCGAACTTTAAAATAAAATAAATTAAAAGGGAAAGAAAAGAAGTAGAAAATAATTTTTCGGATTTAATGCAGGTCTTAAGAAATTGGAAACCTGAATTAAATAAGGAAAGGGATTAAATTAAAAATACATATTAGTTATTATTTACTTAATTATTAATTAATTTATTTTTAATTATATTTATTTATTTATTATTTAATTATCTAATTATTATAATTATTATTTATTTATTTATTAGAATTATTTTAATTATAATTATTTTAATTAAATAGGGATGGGGATGCCGTGGATTATTAAAAAATAAAAAGAGAAAGAAAGAAAAAGAAAGAGAAGGAGAACGGAGGAAAGAGAGGAAGAGAGAGAGAAAGTCCAGAGGTTGAGAGAGAGGGAGAAAACATGAAGAGAAGAAGGGGAAGGGGGAGGAAACCGCCGGAAAACTCGCCGGAGGGAGCTAGCCGACGCCGGAAAAAGTCACCGGAGCTCGGTTACAACGTCTCCTACACCTTCCACCGATCGAATCAAGGTTGGTAACCCCCATTTCATTCTAAACCCTCAATTTCTCCATTTTTAGGGATTTCTTCGATTCAATTTCGATTGAATTGTTTCGAGGGTAGATTGAGACCTAGAAAGTGTTCTTGAACACTTAGTCGGGGTAGGAATAGAGACTATACCCTCCGGTTTACCCGGATTCGAATTTTGAAGGGTTTGGGGTTGAAATTCTAATTATTCCAAATTGGGGAAATTGTTGATATCTTAGGAATTGAGCTTGGATTTGAGTAAATAGGCTTGGATTGGTATTTTTGAAATTATATTGTTGAAAAATTAGCTGAACAAGACCCGTGAAGAGCTGGCCCGAGGTTTCTAAGGTTGAACCTTGACGTTAACGTGCCGGGTCCCTGCTCGGTTTGCCCAAATACACATTAAGGGTGATGTTCAGGGCTCCAAACCTCTACTTTTCAATCTTAAACACCCTAGAATAATTTTAAATATGCTGTCAAGCATCAATTATTATTTTAGGTACTTTCTTGTTTCTCAAGGATGGAAACTTGCAGAACAATAAAGTCCAAATTTTAAAGTGGCAACTTTATTTCTTCGTAATTATTAGGAAAACTTAAGTAGGATAATTTAAAAGTATATTGAGGTTTAGTAACTCGAGTCCAAGGCTCCAAAATCAATTCAAGGTGAGCGATAATTGTACGAAACCAAGTGTGAAGCACTTGAGATTCTCATGGAAGAGAGGGAAGACGGATAAGACCAAGAACTCGGTTCTTAGCGACCTCTAGGTGCATTATTAGGCACGTGCATGTCACATGCATATGAGCTGCATATAGTGTAAGATGTTAACCATGTGCATGCAATTGTTAGGAAACCACGATTCGTTCGGAGCGGGAGTTACTCCAGGACAAACGCAAGGAGGCCGTCCAGGTGAGTGGTTTCCCATCTTTGCCCTATAGGGTTGATTGAGGATGTGGATATGTGGTTTGCCTACTTGCATATTTGTAAGAATTATTTAGTGGTTAAGATGCTATTGTTGTTCCTAAATTGTAATATACGAAAGTACTTGTATATGTGTGTTCCTACAGACAAAGAGGTACTAGAGGGTATCCATGTGATGACATGAGATACACCGAACAGTACAAGCAAGGGGGTAAGTTATTGATTGAGTCTAAGGTTTGATTTACCCTATTAATTAGAAACTCATTAAAGAAATCGTAAGGAAGTTGTTTGTAAACTTCAACGTTTTATGGTAATCGAACATAGGAAAGACGTTAGAGCTAGGTTATGATCTAATCAAGGGTTTGGGTTTTAAATAAGGATTAAGATGATCTCATAATTGGTTAGTGAGTCTTAGCAATGTTCACACTACCTAGGTAAAGTCAGTTTAGGATAGTAATGGGTAGATAGAGTTAGAATCATAGCTAAAAGCTCGGGAGGAGAAACAAGTCAGATAAAGTCGCCCGTTGAGGCCATTGCCCTAGCCTGGCACTAGGGTCAGTTAAAGATTAAAAGATTTGCCTGTTGAGGCCATTGCCCTAGCCTGGCACTAGGGTCAGTTAAAGAATAAAAGAAATTGCCCGTTGAGGCCATTGTCCTAGCCTAGAACTAGGGTCAGTTAAAGATTAAAAGATTTGCCCGTTGAGGCCATTGCCCTAGCCTGGCAATAGGGTCAGTTAAAGATTAAAAGATTTGCCCGTTGAGGCCATTGTCCATTGTGAGATACATGGACCAGTTAAGTGATTTATAGCTTTCAGATGACATGTCAAAAGTGATTTCTTGTTTATGAGAAGCATGATAGAAGAGCATGACCTGTAGGTTTATCTTTGACTTTATGTTATATTAATATTGCCTGATCGTAATATAACATTTGATAAACTGGATTTTCATGCGCATGTGATTGTGGGTGTTTCCCTTTCCCCAGCTGTAGTGGTACCCGCCGCTACGCCGAGGATGGGAAGCTTCTCACTGAGTCTCTTTGACTCACTCCCTCTGCTTCAATGTTTCAGATACAGGTATCGGGAAGGCATCGACGTCCGGACAGTGATATGGACATCAGACCAACCCTAACGCACTTGTTCACGTGGGTGGATATTTTGTTAAATTTTGCTTATGTTGTACATATTTTAAGTTGTAGATATTGTGTATATATTTACAGCTTTTGATGTACGTCCACTCTAGAATTTTCAGCTTCACTTGTACTGCTACAGGGTCCAGTTTGGGGATAAACTAGGATATATGTATGAGTATATAAACTGCTGCATGTGAATTGGATAGATCGTACGCATTGAGGCGTACGGTCAAATATGATATGGATATATATATATTATGTGTGCTTGCTGCATGTGAATAGGATAGATCGTACGTATTGAGACGTACGATTAATATGATATGAATATTTATATTGTGAGTGATGATATATATCTATATATTGGGCTGAAGCGGTATTGAGCAAACCGTGAATTGCAGGTTAATTAGGCCACCAGAGAGGTGTGGCCACTATTATGTTGTATATATTGATTGTATAGCAGTGTAGTTATAGTTATGTTTACAGAGTAAGGCTTACGGGTTTAGAGGTAAAAATCTATTCCCGTGTCGATCACGTACTCCCTGTTTGGGGTCGTGGCAATTTTGCTATTTCTTCATTTTCAATTAACAAATGTCTTTCATGTCATGTGCAGGGATACATCTTATTCTTGCACATGAGTAAAGATCCAATTTGTGGGGAGAGATTGTTGTATTTATTATTGATGTAAGTGGTCTATCAGTTTCATCCTTTGTTTTGTTTGCCTTGTGATGTTTTGTTAATTTCTGTACTTAGATGCCTTGCGATGTTTTCTTAGAGTACCATTTTTCGCCTTTCTGCATAAATTTGGAATATAATTATTTTAAAAAACTTAGATGCATCATTACTATACTTTGGACCATTGAAACATATATCAATTATTACTTCTTTTGTAGAACATAGTATATTTTATAAACACAATTACGGGTAGAACCTATGAATTATATTTTGTAGAATAAATTGTATATTTGAGTCTACTTTATCAATGTAGAATTGTAACATATGATTTTAAATATTAAAATAATTTAAGGAAGTGTAATATG
Source organism: Senna tora (assembly GCA_014851425.1). Classification (NCBI taxonomy): domain Eukaryota; kingdom Viridiplantae; phylum Streptophyta; class Magnoliopsida; order Fabales; family Fabaceae; genus Senna; species Senna tora. The sequence continues at coordinate 19,619,487 of CM026271.1, forward strand.
GTAAATAAATCAAGGAATAATAGATAGCCGCAGTTCATAACCGTCGCAGTATAAAATTAAAAGTATCTACCAACAGTTGAAATTTGCCAGAAAGTGCAAAAAATAAGGAGGGGGGTTTGTAACAACTATCTCTCCCGTGCATCTAAACGATGGTTTGCTAGATTAATTAAGAAATTTTATGTGTGTTTGATGCATTTAGAAACATGAATATTGCATTACTTTAGAGTGATTAATGTTAAGGACTTAAATGAAAAGAAGGGAATGTTTAGATAGAAGAGGGGCTGAAATGCAAACTTAAAAAGAAAACCTATGAGTCATCACTTATGTGATATTGAGCCAGAAATTGGGACTAATAAAAGGGGTAAAGAACGAAGGAAACAAAATAAGAGAGAAGTCATACCTTGAGAGAAGTGGAGGGTTAGAGCCACAGGAAGAAGAGAGAGACCTAGAAGCTAGGAACTCTACCTTGCTAAGTTTGGGTTCGAAGGAGCTAAGGAGTTGCTGTGTTCTTCTCCAAATCCTTCAAATTTCTGAAGCATAGGAACAAAGGTAACATAGCTACCTTTCTCTAGATCTTAGGAGTCCCAAACATAGGCAAAGCATCCATTAATTGATGGTATAAGACTTGTAGAACTCGAATTCATGCTTGCTGTCATATGCTGCGTTTTTTCTTATTTGACCTTTGCTTGCTTAATCGTGTTTTCTGAATTCGTTAATGAGTGGATCGAAGTGATTCCAAAGCCTATAGAAAGCTAAGATCATAAGCTTTCCAGATTGTCCTATGCATGCAGGGTTTAACGGTTAGATCTAGAGATATACTCTTCGAAAGTTGACTGTCTTACATGCATCTCTGTTTTTTCGTTTTTGTGTTCTTCAATTTATTTCTTTCTTTTCTGAATTTCTGGGAAGTTGTGCTTTTTAGGGTTGTTAGAGGACATATTAGGGTACTCCCAGATGTTTTTAAACTCTACTTTTAATGAAGTTTATCTTGCCTGAAGCTTGCTAGATTAGAATTTCCATGAATTTGGGTTTGGTGTTCTTCATTTGTTATTGGTGTTCTTGAGGCTTGATGAATCCATGCATGATTTTAATTGTTTTAGGAGTGGAAATGGTTGAGATTTTATGATTAAATGATGTTACAAACTTCTAATTGAAGCCCCAATGTGTTCCCTTGAATTTAGGATTGAATTTGGCTTCAAAATTTCCATTTTTCGCATGAACGTCACTATTTCCGCCCAGAAACAGCGCTGCAGCGCTGAAAACCGCCGCTGTAGCGCTGATTCTCTGTTTTGGGGGTGCTGCAGCGACGGTTTTGTAGCGCTGCAGCGCTGATTTTCGAACTTAAAACGGGCAAACTTCAAACCTTCATAACTTTCTCGTCTGGAGTCCGTTTGGAGTGATCATTATGTTGTTTTCTTCATTTTTCCATCCTCTTTCCAATGAAATATAATTTGCTACCTGAAAACTTAGTTTTAAAATATTAATGGATGAAAAACCAAACTAATGTCATTTTCTTACTTGAGTGGATAGTTGCAAACTTTGAAATTTTATATCTTTTTCATCCGGACTCCGATTTAAGCAATCTTTATGTCATTTTCTTTGTTTTTTCATCCTCTACGTGATGGAAGCTTAAATACCTTGTTTTAAAATATTAAAGGATGAGAACCTTACCTAATGTCTTAAAAAATTTACCTTTTCTACTTTATTTAAAAAGGTGTCTTCTATTTTCACTCCCAATGAGGCTATGTAATGATTGCTGTAAAGAGGCGAGATAAATGATGTTTTAAACACCTAATTTCATTCTGAAACATGATGCTCAAAGATTATAGAGTAATTTTGAAATATGAATCAAGGGGAAATAGCATGGAAAGAAAGAAAAGAGAGCTAAGTATTCAATGTACATTTATCGGTAAAAAATGGGTCCATGATCGATTGACCAATTGTCGGTATGGGATGGCCGTTGGGATTTCCACGGTTGTGTCATTATTTGGGATGGTAAAATATCCATTCAATTAAGAATGTAATTTTACAGAAACACCATGTTGGTTACCGAATTTTAAGCTAGTATGTCCTATGTGGCCATTCAAGAGTGACATGCCTAAAATTAGGCGAACCATGATTGGGACCAATTCTTTCTAATATATGTACATGTGAATAGCATATCACGGTGATGAATTGTTGACTCATAAGGAAAGATACTATGCATATAAATTGTTGATCCACAGGGAAAGACACAATGCATGCAATAGGTTGATTCTTAGGGGAAGACGCAACGAATCCTATGAATGTATGTGTTCAAGGAATTGAACAGTTAATCCTTCGGGACAACATGATGAATCCTAGGTATATGTAAATGTTTATGGGAGGAAAATTGTTGATCCTTCGGGAAAGATGCAAATGGTCCTCTAATGATGATGTTATGAGGGACAAATTGTTGATCCTTCGGGAAAGACGCAAAGGGTCCTACAATAATGATGTATGTATGGATGTGTGCGAGTGTTCACATTGCGGCACTCCCGATGCTCATATGTTTTATGGAAATTAGGGCTAGATGCCCACATGTTTATTATTCTTATTATTTCTGTACCCTTGGGATTATGAATGATGATGATGTGATGGAATGTTTTATGTATATTCATATTACTCTAGTTTATGACGTTTTGCATAGATGAAGATGATACTATTCCATACCATACCGATGAATGATTTGAATGAGTGTTTTAAAGAGATGTATCAAAGGTTGCATTCACAAGAATATATGCTATGTTTTTTTTTGTTTTAAAGAAATGAATGATGATGCATCCATGCTTTAAATGTTATGAAATGTATGAGGAAATGCAGGGATTTTCTGTATGAAGATACAATGGTACAAATTAGCGGTTTTCAAAATAGGTTGCTATGATTACTGAGATTATAAATCTCACGATTACGTTGGTGTGTATCAGATGCCTAGGTGATTAGTCACATTGGAGGCCAAGCTAGAATGGAGGCATGATCCAGTACTGGGCTGCGTCGTTGTGATTAGCGATGTGTTTGTATATGTAGTGACTTATCTGACACCTTCTCAAGGAGCATGATCACATAGTACATGTTTTCTTTTGTTTTTGGAATCCTCATTCCCTTGACTTTGTCCTTTAGTATCTTTTTGGAAAGGTTACAAAGTCATAGTAATTAAGTTGTATAGGAAGGGATGGAGGACATATTTTGGGTATGTATATGAATAATATGTAAGTAAAGACTAGAGTCTTTATCCACTAGTAGGTCAAGGGTTAAGATCATAAGATGCTTGCTATCCTTAGATCTTCTCCCTTGATAGGATTCTAGCTTTGATGATGGATGGTATGTGTACACATATATGTTTATAGTAAATAGAAGGTTATGTAAGGACAATGCTTGTGTGTGTTTTTAATTTAATGCTTCCGCTGGCGAAAATAGTGATGTTCATGCGAAAAATGAAAATTTTGAAGCCAAATTCAATCCTAAATTCAAGGGAACACATTGGGGCTTCAATTACAAATTTGTAACATCATTTAATCATAAAAGCTCAACCATTTCCACTCCTAAAACAATTAAAATCATGCATGGATTCATCAAGCCTCAAGAACACCAAGAACAAATGAAGAACACCAAATCCAAATTCATGCAAATTCTAATCTAGCAAGCTTCAGGCAAGATAAACTTCAATAAAAGTAGAGTTTAAAGACTTCTGGGAGTACCCTAATATGTCCTCTAACAGCCCTAAAAAGGACAACTTCCCAGAATTTCAGAAAAGAAAGAATTAAATTGAAGAACACAAAAACGCAAAAACAGAGATGCATGTACGACAATCAACTTTCGAAGAGCATATATTCAGATCTAACCGTTAAAACCTACATGCAAAGGACAATCTGAAAAGCTTATGATCTTTGCTTTCTATAGGCTTTGGAATCACTTCGATCCATTCATTAACGAATTTAGAAAATGCGATTAAGCAAGCAAAGGTCAAATCAGAAAAAACACAGCAAATGATAGCAAGCATGAATTCGAGTTCTACAAGTCTTATACCATCAATTGATGGATGCTTTGCCTATGTTTGGGACTCCTAAGGTCTAGAGGAAGGTAGCTACGTTACCTTTGTTCCTATGCTTCAGAAATTTGAAGAATTTGGAGAAGAACACAGCAACTCCTTAGCTCCTTCGAACCCAAACTTAGCATGGTAGAGTTCCTAGCTTCCAGGTCTCTCTCTTCTTCCTGTGGCTCTAACCCTCAAGGTATGACTTCTCTCTTATTTTATTTCCTTCGTTCTTTACCCCTTTTTTTAGTCCCAATTTTTGGTTAAATATCACATAAGTGATGACTTCTCTCTTACAATCCCCCCTCCTTATTTAAAATTCCGTCCTCGAAATTTATAACGTACCTATTCTTTCGAATAGCTATGGATATGATTGCTTCATATTCTCTTCTTTCTCCCATGTTGCTCCTTGAGACGAAGATTCATCCCACAATACCTTTACTAAAGGAATGATCCTGTTTCTCAATTGCTTGGCATCCGAACCGATGATCTTTATCGGTCTAGGATGATAAGTTAAATTCTCTTTTAATTGCACTGTTCTAACATCCAAAACATGTGAAGGATCTGGAATATATTTTCGAAGTTGTTGCACATGAAAAACATTGTGGAGATTTGACAAAAAAGTTGGTAATGCAATCTGATAGGCTGTTAAACCGACTCTTTTTAGAATTTGAAAGGGTCCTATATATCTTGGGTTTAATTTTCTAGACTTTATAGCTCTACCAATACCTGTACTTGGAGAAACCTTGAGGAACCCGTGATCACCTTCCTCAAATTCTAATGGTTTTCTTCTATTGTCAGCATAATTCTTTTGTCTATCCTGAGCCTTCCTCATCTTTTCTCTGATCAGTGGTTTCTTGGACTAACTCGGGGCCTAACATTTGTCTTTCATCGGTCTCAAACCAACAAATTGGTGACCTACATTTTCTCCCATACAAGGCTACATATGGAGCAATTCCTATACTGGAATGAAAACTATTATTATAAGAAAACTCCACTAAAGGAATGTTTTTATCCCAACTTCCCCTTCGTTCTAGAGCACATGCCCTAAGCATATCTTCCAGGGTCTGAATTGTCCTCTCAGTTTGTCCATCACTCTGAGGATGGTGTGCAATACTAAAATTCAGTTTGGTGCCAAAAGCTTCCTACAAGGCTTTCCAAAATCTAGAAGTAAATCTAGGGTCTCAGTCTGAGACAATACTAGATGGAACTCTGTGTAACCTTACTATCTCTCGAATGTACAAGTGAGCTAACCTATCTAGTGTGAAGCTTATCTTAATTGGTAGGAAATGCGCAGATTTAGTTAACCTGTCTACTATCACCCAGATAGCGTCACTTCTTGATTGAGTTCTTGGCAAGCCTACGACAAAGTCCATAGAAATCTGATCCCATTTCCATTCAGGAATATCTAAGGGCTGTAACAACCCCGCAGGTTTTTGATGTTCAATCTTCACCTACTGACAAATTAGACACCTAGAGACATACTCAGCTATATCCCTCTTCATACCCGGCCACCAGAATCTCCTCTTGAGATCTTGGTACATCTTAGTGGTACTTGGATGCACAGTATAACTACTTCTATGTGCTTCCTCTAATATTCTATACCTTAGTTCTCCTTGACTCGGGACGTATATTCTATCTTGAAAAGTTACCAATCCATCTGATGACTCAGCGAATTCCTTTGGGCGTTTCAGAGACTTTAGGAATTCATCCTCTTTTTGAGCTTCTAATATCTGAGCCCTAAGGTCACATTCTATCCTCAAATGATTCAAACAGATTCTATCAGCTAAAATTGAGGCGGATAGATTCAAATCTCTAAACTTCTCTATTAATTTCAATTCATTAACCATTAATTGTGACATATGTAGAGATTTTCTACTCAAGGCATCAGCGACCACATTTGCCTTCCCCGGATGGTACTTTAACTCAAAGTCATTATCTTTTAAAAACTACATCCATCTCCTCTGCCTCATATTTAATTCTTTTTTATCAAAGAGATATTTGAGACTTTTATGATTGCTAAATATCTCGAATTTAATCCCATAAAGATAATCCCTCCATATCTTTAGGGTGAACACTATGGCGGCTAACTCTAGATCATGAGTCGGATAGTTCTCCTCATGAGGTTTCAACTGTCTAGAAGCATATGCTACTACCCTCTTTTCTTGCATTAACACACAACCTAATCCCTTCTTGGACGCGTCAGTGTATAACTCAAACTCACCGAAAGGATCGGGTATGGCTAACACCGGTGTGGTAGTCAACCGTTCTTTCAAGGCCTGGAAACTATTCTCACAATCTAAGGTCCACACAAAAGGTACACCTTTTCGAGTTAACCTTTTCATGGGAAACGCGATTTGCGAAAACCCTTGAATGAATCTCCTATAGTAATCTGCTAATCCAAGAAAACTACGAATTTCAGTCACTGTCTTAGGTCTCTCCCAATTGGCTACTGCACTCGTCTTGTTAGGATCTACTGTTACTCCATCTTTGGAGATAACATGACCTAAGAATTTTACCTTTTCTAACCAGAACTCAAACTTGGATAACTTTGCATACAACTGCTTCTCCCTAAGCACTTGTAGCACGATCTTAAGGTGTTCTTCATGTTCTTCCCTATTCTTAGAATATACAAGAATATTGTCAATAAACAGTACTACGAACTGATCGAGGTAGGGTCTAAAGATGCGGTTCATGTAATCCATAAAAATGGCTGGAGCATTTGTTAAACCAAATGGCATCACAAGAAATTCATAATGCCCATATCTAGTTCTAAAGGCAGTGTTAGGAATATCTTCTGTCTTGACTCTGATTTGATGGTACCCCGACCTCAAATCAATCCTAGAGAACACTGTGGCTTCTATTAACTAATCTAAAAGATCATCTATCCTATCTTTTCTTGTAGCTATCCTCTGTAAATGTTAAAAATAACGCATAAAATTATCACAGGCTCATTAATGAAGTAAAAAAATACAGCCCATGCTTGATGGAAATCATATATCTATCAAGAGAACTACAGAAATATTTTTATCCAAATAGAGGTAAAACAAAGTCCTCATTGCCATAAAAAACACAGTACATATACATCAAGTGAATCTAGAATGTTACCATTCTCCTTTTATGCTCTGAAATAGTAATGGATCCACAACTATGTAATGAACCGCCATTTGTAGAAGCTCGATTCTGCTTATTTTGATGTCGCTTTGCTTTATAGCCCTCGGATAACCAAATGTTTTCCAACGCATGCAGGCATTCCTCTAGCATCCAAACAGGCCTTTTACCCTTTTCCCAGTCATCTTCAACTTCAGACATTAATCCACGAAAACGCTCATCGCTCTTAAAGTTCCAATTGGCCTTGATTCTTTCTTCATATTGTGGAAGCCACTTGAAGTATTTCTATGAAAATTTAATGAACATTAGTAAAAAGAAAACTATAGTGTAAAGAAAAGAAAATAAAGATCAAGAATTTGAAATTAACTGCCCATTCTTCAAACCACAGTTGCTTAACTTCTACTGGAACCGTACTATAAACATGATATGGTTCTTCAAATTTGGCAGTAATTACCTTTTTGATAACTTTAACTGGCTGAACCGAAGGAACAAATCTGCATAATGCAACAAGTGATTAAAATTTGAAGATACCTAATTAATAGCAATCACAACACACTAACAATTTAATACTTACGATTGTCCACATGGTTGAATCCAAGTCTTCCCATCAGTAGGGTCTCTCCCTTGAGGTATAATCGCAGATGAGTCAACATTAGCAGAACCGGTTGTCCCTTGTTGCTGAGACGGACCAGTAGGGATCTCATGCTGAAGTTCTTCGTCTTGAACAACAGGTTGCTGTGGTGGACCATTAGAATTCCCTAATGATGGAGGCTGTGAGATGGGCGATGAACACAATGGTGTATATGGCAGGGTTTTTGATCGAACCCCACCTCGACCTCTTCCTCTTCCTAGTCTACCTCTTGACATCTGCATGACAATCCAACTAAATAGATTCAGTAAACAACGGCATTTAATGATCAGACCGTAAAAATTTACATAGTGAAGAATACCAAATTCAAATAAAGAATTCACAAACATAAAAAATATGAACATCACAAAATATTTTCTACAAATCATTGTTAAGTGTTGGTTGGATACCACAACCCAATTACTCATTAAAATCTAGTTACACATCGATAGACAAAAAAGGAAAAAAAAGAAGATCATTCATCTTCAGTATCATCTTCATCAACTAAATCTTCGTCTTCTTCTTCAGTACCATCATCCCATCCTAAAGGATCCTTAACTTGTTTTTCAACATCTTCATTGATAATCAGTACATCATCAACTTCTTCATATGCAGCCTACCTATCATGTAAAGTCTGAATATCATCATTGTCACTAGTTACAGATACAATTACATTTCTTTCATCTTCCTGATATGCATCACCGTCATCTTATGGGCTAGGGGTATCAATAGTACTCCTTGCTTTAATTCTAATGACTTCCATCCAATCAACATTGTCTCGATCTGTGCCTATGGGATAAGGTGCATAGTATACTTGTGTTGCTTGTTGTGCAAAAATAAATGGTTCATACTCGCTATACGTCCTTGTTGATCAAATGTCAACATTCCCAAATTGGTTATGTATTGTCATACCGCGGTCTTTGGTTGGATCAAACCATTGACAATTAAACAATACTATTTGCTTAATTGGTTCCCCCATGTATTCCAACTGAATAACTTCTTAAAGAACACCATAGTACTCACGTTCTGACTGTCCATCCGTACCCATAATGCATACACCACTATTATTAGTGGACTTGTCATGGCTCAAAGCTTCTTTGTGGAACTTCTATCCATTAACAAAATAAGTACCCCAAGTTCGCAAATAACTATTTGGTCCCCATGCAAGGCTTTTTATGAGGCTATCAAACACGTTGTTTCTTTCATTTAGAACATGTGCAACACAAATAAATATTTTTAATGCACTTGTATTAGTAACTTTGATTCGTAATGAACTCTTGCATGCCCTTAAATCTTACATTTTCTTTGAACCATCTGGCAAACTCAAAATCAATCATTTGTTGTATGCCAAGTTCATCGATTTGAGGATTGACAACCTTCAACGCAACAATATACTATTTGCATTGAACAAGCTTTGTCAACTACTCGATATCCAATTTAAATAGTAATTTTAAATTGCTTTTTTTATGATTGGACATGACTTACAGTCTAAACAGCTCAACTTCATCACAATTTTGGAGCACATACTTCGTGGCAGCTTTTTTCTCCTTCTCACTTAGGCAACGAATAGTACATTGCCCAGCAGAGCATCCTGGATAGTTGACAATAGACAATTGTGGAAAGAGTGGGTCACCCCCATCATCATTTCATTGAACCCTTGATATTCTTGAGAGCACATGTGGCTCAAAATAGTGTGAACAAAAAGTAGCGGTCTCCTAAGTGATGTAGGCCTCACATATAGAACCTTCCATGCGAGCTTTGTTCTTTACTTTAGTCTTTATGATATGGAGAAACCTAGAGACAATTAATGAACTATATAAATAAATATATTACACAATTTATGCATGTTTACTAATTAAAGAAGTTAAATTTTCTATTACCTCTCACCAGAAAACATCCATCGATTTTGGACCGGTTCTCCAAGCCTTGCTTCCTCTACCAGATGTACTACAAGATGCTCCATTGCATCAAAGAAACCTAGAGGAAAGATCTTCTCTAATTTGCACAATGTCAATCGAATATTTTTTTCTAGCACGTCAAGTTGATCCACCCTCAATGAAGTCGAACAAATTTCTTTGAAAAATTGACTAAGCTCTGTGAGAGGAGTCCAAACAGCTTTCGGTAAAGCTTTAAAGGCAATTGGCAGCAAATGATTCATAAACATGTGGCAATCATGACTCTTTAACCCTAAGAGTTTGGTGTCCTTCACGTCCACACATCATGCTAGGTTAGAAGCATATCCATCAGGAAGCCTAAGATTCTTAACCCACTCACAAACAGCACGCTTCTAATCAACATTCAACATATATCGTGCCTTAGGCTTGAGAAGTTTCCCCCTTTGGTTCACTAGCTCTAATTCTGGACGTCGACATAATTGTTTTAGGTCCAATCTTGCTTTTATATTATCTTTGGTTTTTCCCTTTATGTCCATCACAGTGTTGAACACATTGTCAAACACATTTTTCTCAATGTGCATGACATCTAAATTGTGTCGTAAAAGGTTAGTCTTCCAATACGGTAACTCCCAAAATATACTTTGCTTGGTCCAATTGTGTGTCGCTTCATAACCATCCGCGAAGATAGCCCGTCCGTGCTCCTTAACTTTTGGAATGCTTTGGACCCTTTCCCAAACTTGGTTCTCATCCAATCTTCGAGGCAGAGATGATTCCTCCACTCTATTTTTTATAAACGATGTCTTATTTCTCCTGAATTGGTGATTCTCTTCTAAGAATTGTCTATGACAATAAAAAAACTTGGCTTTCCACCATTTTCTAAACTGAATGCCTTTGAACTCTCCATACAAATTAGACAAGACAGTTTACCCGTAGTCTACCAACCAGATAACATGCCATATGCTGGGTAGTCATTAATAGTCCACATAAGTGTTGCCCGCATTTGGAAGTTCTGCCCGAGAGACAAATCAAATTAATGTTTCAACACCCTCTTGCCACAACAATTTTAATTCATCTATCAATGACTGCAAATAAACATCTATTTTGGCTTTTGGATTGCTTCGACCAAGGATGATTAAGGACAAATACATATACTCTTGTTTCATACGCATCCCTGGTGGAAGATTGTACGGCACCATAATAACATGCCAACAAGAGTAAGTTTTTCCGAATTGCCCAAATGGTGTAAAGCCGTCTTCACATGGTCCAAGCCTTACATTTCGGGGTTCCGAAGCAAAGTCAAGGTGAGTTCGATCAAATATCTTCCATGCCTCACCATCTGATGGGTGGGATAGCACACCCTCCTCTCGAGTGTAATCATAATGCCACCTCATCTCTTTAGCCGTCACTTTTGAATTGAAAAGTCTTTGAAGCCTAGGAATTAATGGTAACCACCATAATTGTTTACACGCCAGTTCCTTGCATCTACCACATGTAAACCTTCTCATTTTATACCTAGGACTCCCGCGGAACTTACATTTTGTTTCCCGCAAGTCGTCCTTGTAGTATAACATGCATTGGTTACGACAACAGTCAATCTTCTGATATCCAAGCCCTAGCTTTGCCACTATTTTCTTTGTCCTGTAAAGATTTGGGGCCAAATGGTTATCTTCTGGCAGAGCTTATTTAAAGAATTGCATCATCTGATTAAAGCCATACAATAACATGTTGGTATCTGCGTTGATGCTTTGCAATCTTACTGCTACCGAGAGTTCAGAGTGCTTAGCTGGTTTGCGTTTCTCACAACATCTATCGTACAAAGGAGATTGTGCAACAGATAACATGTTGAGGAAACCTTGAGCATCAACATTTGGATGCTCTTCTGCACTTTACTGAGAGTTCGAAACAATGTCCGGCCCAGCTGCATCCAAAACCATGGCCTTGTATTGGTTATGTTGTTCCCCATTAGTCTCTTGGCGTAGTGGTTGGTCATTTAGTATTGGATATACGGCTCAAGGGACCATGGGTGACACTTCTCCGTGACTAGGCCAATAGTAATAATCAGGCATAAATCCATTTTGATAAAGGTGTACTTTAACAACATCAACAATCTCAAGCCTCCTATTGATGCACTTGACACAAGGACACCAAAATCTTCTCTCACTCAAATCAAATGGGAGTCGACATGCATGGTTAACAAACTCATCCACCACCATCAAAAAGGCATCTTGAAATTCCACGCCACTTGGATGTACTCTATTGTACATCCATTGTCGACTTTCAGGGACATCTGTGATGTATGACTCTCACTTATATAATTGAATGAGTATCATGAAAAGAAATCAATTCAAATATATTGTGCTTACTTAAATTTTGTAAGAGTACAAATACTTTTACAAACTAATAAACCAAAACATATCCAAACAAAAAGTAAGCCTATCCGTTTGGTCAATTACTCATAAAACTAATAAACCATGACCCAATATTCATCAATAACCCATATTACACTCTCTTTGTATAATTAACGCATATGATTTTACCAAATTGACAACTTTCTCTGCAACCTAGGATAGAGTAGTTTAGTATGATTATGACCCATAGAGCTTGATATACATGTTATCTTTCATTTGTATTTTTCAGCAATAGATTGGAGGGAGGGGTTTATTAGTTTACAAATGGTGAGAACTTACCTCACAGGACGAAGCTTCTTTACAACTAGGAAAAGCAAAAAAGAACAATAAAGGCTTTTTTATTTAAAAAAATGTGTAACAACCAAAGTGTTATTATTATTATTCTATGCTTAGAGAGATAGAGAGTGAGAATTAGAATTACTTTCTAAGAGAGATAGACACAAGCATATGAATTTATATAAATGGGGTTATTGTTATATATATATACATATTAAAAAAATTTATACCCCTAGCTCCTTCTGCACCTCGTGCAAAACTTGAAGAAGATGCAATAGCACTAGAAAGGTGAGGGGCGCATGAATAATGTGGGTTTTGGGGTCATGTGAGCAACTCGTCATTTTCATCATATTTGAGATAATCTGTGTAATACAAATGTCTGTAATTAAAATCCGAATGGAGAAGATTAGTAGGTCTGTGTAAAATTGAATTAATTAATTAATGTGGAATGAAGTAAGGTTGGTTAATTAAATTGAAGCGAAGGAGCTAGAGAGGGGTAGCTAGGGAGTAGAGAGCGGGAGGCTCTAGTTGTGGGTGGCAGTGACCACAGTGTTAGGTTTTGATGGTGTATGTGTGTGTGGCCCCATCTCCTAAAAGGAAAGGTTTAGCTAAGAGAATGAAAACAGGGGAATGATTGCCTTAAAAAAAGTTGGATAGCACCGATTACTAAAAAATTAGTTGAAATACATCTTAGGTGATTTTGTCATATACAAATAAGGCCATTAGAAGTTCCTGTGTATAGAATTGACCAAATGAAAGATAGTCCAATAATAAGGGGGAAGAAGACATAACTGATGTCTATTGTGCAATTGAATTATATATGTTTGTGAGGTGAAAGTTCAAATTAAAACCCTAATTCATACTTTACCCATTGCTTCACAGTCCAGCATTTAATGCATATAATAAAGAAAAGTTTCACAGTCCAAGGAATCAAGATTTCAACCCTAAAGATATTACTGCTTTGAAAGTAAACATACCATATATATGTATATAAGCATATGAAATTGTGAAACTATTAACTCTACAATATGTGAAACTACTTATCCGATCCTATTCATAAGATATATATGCTTCTAAATTATTATTTCTCTGTCAACAAGCTAAGTCATTGGAGCAGGTTTGGGGTTTAGGGTTAAGGGTTTTGGGATTTATGGTTTAGGGTTTTGGGTTTAGGGTTTTTGGATTTAGCGCTTATGGTTTTGGGTTTAGGTTTAGGGTTTAATGTTTAAGGTTTAGTGTTAGGGTTTCGTGTTTAGGTTTTGGGGTTTATGGTTTGTGGTCAAGGGTTTGGGGTTTAGGGTTAGGGTTTAGGTTTTGGGTTTAAAGTTTAGAGTTTAGAATTTAGGATTTAAGGTTTACGATTTAGGGTCTTGGGTTTGGGTTTACTGTTTAGCGTTTAGGGTTTAGGGTGTAGAGTTTCTGGTTTAGGTTTTAAGGTTTGAGGTATAAGGATTAGGGTTTAGGGTTTTGGGTCTGGGGTATAGGGTTTAGGGTTCGGGGTTTGGGTTTCAAGGTTTCGAGTTTCAGAAATAGGGTTTAAGGTGTAGGGTTTAGGGTTTTGGGTTTGGGGTTTGGGATTTAGGGTTTTGGTTTCGGGTTTAGGGTTTATTGGTTAGGGTTTAGGGTTTAGGGTTAAGCATTTGCAGTATAGTGTTTAGGGTTTGGGGTTCAAGGTTTAGGGTTTAGGTTTTGTGGTTTAGAGTTTAAGTATTACAGTTTGGGGTTTCGAGTTTGGGGTTTATGGTTTAGGATTTAGGAATTAGGATTTAGGATTTAGAGTTTAGGATTTAGGGTTCAGGGTATTGGTTTTAGGATTGTGGGTTTAGGGTTTAGTATTTAGGGTATGGGTTTCGGGTTAAGTGTTTCGGGTTTATGGTTGTAGGTTTAGGATTTAGGCTCTAGGGTTTAGAGTTTGGTGTTTAGTGTTTAGGGTTTAGGGTTTAGGGTTTAAGGATTACAGTTTGAGGTTCAGGTTTTGAGGTTAGGGGATTATGGTTTAGTGTTTTGCGGTTTGGGGTTTAGGGTTAGGGTATGGGGTTTAGCGTTTGGGTTTGCTGTTTAGGGTTTGGGCTTTATGGCTTGGGGTTTTATGCTTGGGGTTTAGGGTTTACGGACTAGGGTTTAGGGTTTGGAGTTTAGGGTTTAGGGTTTAGGGTTTAGGGTTTTGGGTTTAGGTTTTAGGGTTTAGGGCTTATAGTTTACGATTTAAGGTTTAGGTTTAGGGTTTAGTATTTAGGGTTTAGGGTTTATGGTTAAGTCTTTAGGTTTTAGCGTTTAGGGTTTAGGGTTTAGGGTTTGTGGCTTAGGGTATTGGGATTACGGTTTGGGGTTTAGGGTTTAGGGTTTAGGATCTAGGATTTAGGGTTTGGAGTTTTGCATTTAGTGTTTAGTGTTAAGGGTTTAGGGTTTAAGATATAGGTTCGGGGTTCAGAGTTTGGGGTTTATGGCTTATGTTTTAGGGTTTAGGGTATAGGGTTTTGGGTTTTGGGTTTGGGGTTTAGTATTTAGGGTTTAGGGTTTAGTGTTTAGCAATTAGGTTTAACAGTTTGGGGTTTAGGCTTTGGGGTTTGGGGTTTAAGGTTTAAGGTTTTACGATTTATCATTTAGGGTTAGGGTATGTGGTGTAGGGTTTGTGTTTGTGATTTGGAAATTGGGGTATGGGGTTTGGTGTTTGGGATTTGGGGTTTCAGTTAAGGGCTGGTGGCTTATAGTTTAGGGTTTCGGGATTAGGGTTTTATGGTTTAGGGTTTAGGGCTTAGGGTTTAGAGTTTACGGTTTTGGATTTCAGGGTTTAGGGTTTAGGGGTTAGCGTTTAGGGTTTAGGTGTTAGGGTTTAGAAATTAAGGTTTGGGTTTAGGGTTTAGGGCATAGGGTTTAGGGTTTAGGGTTTAGGATATAGGGTTTAGGGTTGGGTGTGAAGGGTAGGGGTTTATGGTTTAAGGTTTGGAACTGAGGGTTTAGGGCTACGATTTCGGGTTTAGGGTTTGGGCTTGGGGCTTATGATTTAGGGCTTGAGGTTTAGGGATTTACGTTTTAGGTATAGGATTTGGGGTTTAGAGGTTGGAGTTTCGGTTTAAGGGTTTCGGGTTTGGGGTTTTGGCTTTAAGGTTTAGCGTTTGGGGTTTAGGATTTAGGGTTTAGTGTTTAGTGTTTGGGGTTTATGGTTTAGGGTTTGGGGTTTCGGGTTTAGGGATATGGTTTGGGTTTTAGGGTTAGGGTTGTGGATTTACGGCTCAAGGTTTAGGGTTCAGGGTTCAAGATTTACAATTTGGGGTTTAGGATTTAGGGTATAAGGTTTAGGGTCTAGGATCTAAGGTTTTGTGTTTAAGGTATACGATTTAGGGTGTGGGGTTTGAGTTTTAGATTTAGGGTCTAGGGTTGAGGGTTTTGGGTTTAGGGTATGGGGTTAAGGGTTTAGGGATTAGCGGTTCGGGTTTAGGGTTTTAGTTTTCGGGTTTATGGTTGATGGTTTAGTGATAGGGTTAGGGTTTGGGGTTTAGGGTTTAGGGTTTGGGGTTATGGTTTTGGTGTTTATGGTTTACGATTTGGGGTTGAGGGTTTAGGGTTAGGGCTTAGGGTTTAGGGTTTAGGGTCTGAGGTTAGGGGTTTATGGTTGAGGGTTTGGAATTTGGGATTTAGGATTTACGATTTAGGATTTAGAGTTAAGGATTTGGGGTTTGGGGTTTAAGGTTAATTGGTAAGGGATTTGTGGTTTAGGTTTTGTGGTTTATGGTTTAGAGTTTGGGGTTTAGGTTTTAGAGTTTTTGGCATAGGAGTTAGGGTTTAAGGTTTAGAGTTTAGCGTTTTGGGTTTGGGGCTTAGGGGTAGGGTTTGGGGTTTAGGTTTAGTGGTTAATGGTTCGAGTTTAGGCTTTAGGCTTTTAGGTTTTGGGTTTAGGATTTTATGGTTTAGGGTTTATGGTTTAAATTTAAGGTTTAGGGTTTGGAGTTTATGCTTTGCAGTTCAGTGTTTAACGTTTAGGGTTTAGGGTTTGGGGTTTGAGGTTTGGGACTTAGGGTTTAAGGTTTCGGTTTCAGTTTCAAATTTAGGGTTCAGAGTTTAGGGTTTACGGTTTACAGTTTAGGGTCTTGGGTTTGGGGTTTAGGGTTAGGTTGTTTAAGGTTTAGGGCCTGGGGTTCAGGGTTCAGGGTTTTGGATTTGGATTTTAATATTTCGTAATTAGGAAATAGTGTTTAAGGTTTGGGGTTTAGGGTCTAGGGTTTGAGGTTAAGGGTTTGGGTTTGGGGTTTAGGATTTAAGGTTTAGGTTTTGGGTTTTTGGGTTTATGTTTTGGGGTTTAGGATTAAAGGTTTGGGGTTTATGGTTTAGGGTTCAGGATTAATGGTTTAGGGTTAAGCGTTTAGGTTTTATAGTTTAGGGTTTTAGGGTTTAGCGTTTAAAGTTTGCAATTTAGGGTTTAGGGCATAGGGTTTGGGGTTTAGGTATTGGGGTTTAAAGTTTTGGGTTAAAGTTTTTGAGGTTAGGATTTACGATTTAGGGTTCGGGGTTAACGGTTTAGGTTTTAGGGTTTAGGGTTTAGGGTTTTGGGGTTTAGGATTTCGGCTTTAGGGTTTGGGGTTTATGGTTTGGGGCTTAAGAGTTAGGGTTTAAGGTTTATGGTTTAGGGTTTAAGGTTAGGGCTTTGAGTTTCGGGTTTGAGGTTCGTGGTTTGGGGTTTAGGGGTTATGGTTTAGGATTTAGGGCTTGGGGTTTAGGGTTAAGGGTTTAGTGTTTAGGGATTGGCATTTAGGGTTTAGGGTTTCAGCATTTAGGGTTTAGGGTTTTGGTTTAGGGTTTGGGGTTTAGGGTTAGGGGTTGGGGTTTAGGGTTTGGGGTTTATGGTTTGGGATTCAGGGTTTAGTGTTTAGGGTTTGGGGTAAAGGGTTTGGGGTTTGGGATTTAGAGTTTAGGGTTTAGGTTTCGGGTTTAGGGTTTAGAGTTTAGGGTTCAAGGTTTACGGTTTAGGGTCTTGAGTTTGGGGTTTAGGGTTTAAGGTTTAGGGTGTGGGGTTTAGGGTTTAGGGTTTAGGGTTTGGGGTATAAGGATTAAGGTTTAGGGTTTAGTGTTTAAGGTTTAGGTTTGGGGTTAGGGTTTAGGGTTTCGGGTTTGAGGTTAAGGGTTTGGGTTTCTGATGCGAGCAGGGAAAGCACGAATGGTGGCCAGAATTTATCTCCCGAAACAATTGTATTATTAAAAGAAAGAAGAGTCTTGAAAATCAAATTGAAGCCGTCAGATAATAGTAAAAACGTGATTTACACATTTTGGGTTGAATGTGAAACTGCACAACATGTTTTGGGCTTGAAAACATTAATTTGGGCCTAGATCTTATTATTTTGGGCTTAAAATGCTTATTTAAATTTGGGTTAACTTTTTGTGCGAAAATCATTATATTTAGGCTTTATTATTTAAAGCCCAGCATTTTTTAAGACAATTATTTAAGATTTAGTGTTTTAATTATATTGGGTTTAAGTATGATTGTTAAAACGACCAAATAGTTCCTTAGTTTAAGTTATGTTATGATTTAGGTTTTTAATTGTTTTAGGATTCTAGAGTTTTCTTTTTTCGAGTATAAATGCTCCTTTTCTATCTTATATATGGAAGCTAAGTTTTGAATTTTTTGAGAATTTGATTATTCATCTTGAGCGTGGATTCTCTCTAGGGTTCTTCATCGAACTAACAGACTTATCAAGGTTTGATCACCCTTGTGGCGTCTTTTAACACTTCGGGTCCTTATTCGTTCGAGTTCAAGTGGATCGTTCGACCTTTGTTTAGCTTTCTTGGGCTAAGACTATTTCAGATTGATTGTGGGTTTGTGGGATCAATCCCTAGTGGGTTCACATCGGTTTGGGGTTTAGGGGTTTAAGGTTTAGGGTTTGGGGTTTAGAATTAAAGGTTTAGGGTTTAGCATTTAGGGTTTAGGGTTTAAGATTTAGAGTTTTAGGGTTTAGGGTTTAGGGTTTATGTTTTAGGGTTTTGGGTTTAGTGTTTAGGGTTAAGGGTTTATGGTTTATGGTTTGGGGTTTAAGGTTTAGGCTTAGGAGTTTGGGTTTAAGGTTTTGGGTTTTGGGTTTGGGGTTTCAGGCTTAGGGTTAGGCTTTCAGGCTTAGGGTTTGGGGTTTATGGTTTCGAGTTTAGGGTCTTCGGGCTTGGGGTTTGGGGTTAAGGGTATAGGGTTTAGGGTTTGTGGTTTAGGGTTTACGGTTTATGCTTTAGTGTTTAGGGTTTTGGGGTTCCAAGTTTTTAAGTTTAGGGTAAGGTTTAGGGTTTGGGGTTTAGGGTTTGGGGTTTATGGTTTCCGAGTTTAGTGTTTAGGGCTTGGGGTTTGGGGTTAAGGGTTTAGGGTTTGGGGATTAGGGTTTATAGTTTAAGCTTTAGTGTTTAGGGTTTTGGGGTTCCAAGTTTTTAGGTTTAGGGATTAGCGTTTAGGGTTTAGTGTTTAGGGTTTAGGGTTTAAGGTTTTAGGGTTTAAGGTTGGGGTTTCGGGTTTAGATTTTAGGATTTAAGGTTTGGGGTTAAGTGTTTGGGGTTTAGGATTTACAGTTTAGGGTTTGGGGTTAAGGGTTTAGGGTTTAAGGTTTGGGTTTTACAATTTAGAGATAATAGTTTAGTGTTTAGAGTTTTGGGTTTTGTGTTTAGGGTTTATGGTTCAGGTTTTTGGGTTTATGGTTTGGGGTTTAGGGTTTAAGGTGTTGGGCTCAGGAGTTAGGGTTAAGGGTTTTGGGTTTGGGACATCGCGTTAGTGTTTAGGGTTTGGGGTTTAGGGTATAGGGTTTAGGGCTTAGGGTTTGGGGTTAAGGATTTAGGGTTTATGGTTTACGGTCTACAATTTGGGGTTTAGGGTTTAGGGTTTCGACATTTAGGGTTTAAGGTTAGGGTTTGCGGTTTAGCGTTTTAGGGTTTTAGGTTTATGCTTTGGGGTTACGAGTTTAGGGTTTAGGGTTTCGGGTTAAAGGTTCGGGGTTTGGGATTAAGGGTTTCGGGTTTTAGGTTTTGGGTTTAGAGTTTAGGGTTTAAGGTTTACGGTTTAGGGTCTTCGGTTTGAGGTTTAGCGTTTATGGTTTCGAGTTTAGAGTTTGGGGTTTGGGGTTTGGTGTCCAGGGTTCAGGTTAGAGCTTAAGGTTTGGGGTTTAAGGTTATGGGTTTGGGGTTTAGGATTAGGGTTTGGTATTTAGGGTTTGGGGTTTATTGCTTCAGGTTCACGGTTTAGGGTTTAGCGTTTGGGTTTAAAGGTTTAGGGTTTAGGGGTTTGGGGTTTAGGGTGTAGGGTTTATGATTTTGAGTGTAGTGTTTGGGGTTTAGGTTTTAGTTTTTGGCGTTAAGGGTTTGGGGTTTAGGGTTTAGGGGTTAGGGTCTGGGGTTTAGTTTTTAGGGTTTAGGGTTTAGGGTTTAGGGTTTGGAGTTTACAGTTTAGGGTTTAGGGTTTAGTGTTTAGAGCTAAGGGTTTAGGGTTTGGGTTTAAGGGTTTATGGTTTTGGATTAGGGTTTAGGGTTTAGGGTTTAGGGTCTTAGGTTTCGTGTTTAGGGTTTTGAGTTTGGGGTTTCAGGTCTAGTGTTTGGGGTTTAGGGTTTCAGGTTTAGTGTTTGGGATACAGGGATTAGGGTTTAGGGTTTAGGGTTTGGGGTACAGGGATTAGGGTTTAGGGTATGGTGTTTAGGATTTATGATTTAGGATTTAGTGTTTAGGGTTTGGGGTTTGGGGTTTGGGATTTAGGGTTTAGGGAATAGGGTTTTGGTTTTGAGTTTAGGTTTTAGGTTTTAGGGTTTGTGGTTTATGGTTTAGGGTATGCGGTTTGGAGTTTGAGGTTTAGGTTTTGAGATTAGGGTTTAGAGTTTAGGGTTTGGGGTTTGGGGTTCAGGGTTACGATTTGGGATTTATGGTTTAGGGTTCTGGGTTTAGGGTTAAGGGTTTAGGGTTTCGGGTTTAGGGTTTAGGTTTCGGGTTTAAAGTTTAGAGTTTACGGTTTACGGTTTAAGGTCTTGGGTTTGGAGTTTAGGGTTTCGGGTCTGGGGTTTATGGTGTAGGGTTTAGGGGTTGGGGTATAGGATTAGGGTTCTGGGTTTAGGGTTTAGGGTCTGGGGTTTAGGGTTCATGGTTTGCGGTGTGGGTTTTATGGTTTTGGGTTTAGGAAATAGGGTTTAAGGTTTAGGGTTTGGGGTTTAGGGTTAAGGGTTTGGGATTTAGGGTTTAGTGTTTTGGGGTTAGGGTTTAGTTTTGATGTTTGGGGTTTAGGGTTTGTGGTTTATGGAAAAGGATTTAGGGTTTAGGGTTTAGGGTATGTGGTTTACAGTTAAGGGTTTTGGGTTTATGGTTTTGGGTTTTGGGTTTCGTGTTTAGGGTTAGGGTTTTGGGTTTAGGGTTATTGTTTAAGGTTTAGGTTTTGGGGTTTATGGTTTGGGCTTAATGATTTGGGGTTTAGGTTTAGGATTTAGTGTTTAGTGTTTAGAGTCAAGGGTATAGTGTTTAGTGTTTGCGGTTTGCGGTTTATGGTTTACGATATTGGGTTTTGGGTTTTGGAGTTTAGGTTTTAGGTCTTGGGCTTGGGGTTTTTGGTTTAGGGTTTCAGGCTTAGGGTTAACTGTTTAGGGTTTAGGGTTTGGGGTTTTCGGTTTATGGTTTAGGGTTTTGGGTTTAGGGTTAGGGTTTGGGGATTATGGTTTGGGGTTTATGGTTTAGGGTTTTGGGTTTGGGGTTTGGGGTTTTGGGTTTTAGGTTTTAGGTTTTGGGTTCAGGGATTAGTGATTTGGGTTTGGGGCTTAGGGTTAGTGTTTGGGGTTTAAAATTTATGGCTTAGGTTTTAGGGTTTTGGGTTTAAGGTTTCGGGTTTAGGGTTTCAACATTTAGGGTTTAGGGTTTGGGGTTTAAGGTTTAGGGTTTAGGGCTTAGGGTTTAGGGTTTGGGGTTTAGGGTTATGGGATTGGGGTTTAAGATTAGGGTTTGGTGTTTAGAGTTTGGTGTTTATTATTTCGGGTTCAGGGTTTAGTGTTTAGGGTTAGGGTTTAGGGGTTTGGGGTTTAAGGTTTAGGGTTTATGGTTTGGAATTAAGGGTTTAGGGTTTACATTTGGGGTTTTGCGTTAAGGGTTTGGGGTTTATGGTTTAAGGTTTAGGGATTAAGGTTTAGAGTTTGGGGTTTGGGGTTCAGGATTTAGGGTTTAGGGTTCAGTGGTTAGGGTTTAGGGTTTAGTGTTTAGGGCTAAGAGTTTAGGGTTTGGGGTTTTGGGTTAAGGGTTTAAGGTTTAGGTTTGGGTTTTCGGTTTTGTGGTTTAGGGATTAGGGTCTAGGTTTCGAGTTTAGGGTTTAGGGTTTTGGGTTTAGGGTGTAAGGTTTGGAGTTTGGGGTTTAGGGTTTGAGGTTTGGGGTTTATGGTTTATTGTATATGGTTTGGGATTTGGAGTTTGGGGTTTAGGTTTAGAGTTTAGGGTTTGGGGTTTAGGGTTACGGTTTGGGATTTATGGTTTGGGGTTTGGGGTTTGGGGTTCAGGGTTTAGGGTTTGGGCTTTGGGCTTTGGGGTTTAGGGTTTAGGGTTTAGGCTTTGGCATTAAGGGTTTGGTGTTTATGGTTTAGGGTTCAGGGATTAAGGTTTAGGGTTTGGGATGATTGATTTGGGGTTTAGGATTTTGGGTTTAGGGTTTAGGGTTTAGGGTTTAGGATTTGGGGTTTACAGTTTAAAATTTAGGGGTTTAGGGATTAGGGTTAATGGTTTGGAGTTTAGGGTTTAGGGTTTGGGTTTTGGCATTGAGGGTGTAGGGTTTAGAGCTAAGGGTTTTGCATTTGGGGTTAAGGGTTTAAGGTTTAGGGTTCGGCGTTTGGGGTTTAGGGTTTAGGGTCTTCGGTTTCGGGTTTTGGGTTTAAGGTTTGGGGTTTAGGGTTTAGTGTTTTGGGTTTAGGGTTTACGATTTAGGGTTTGGGGTATAGCGATTAGGGTTTAGGGTCTGGGGTTTAGGTTACAGGGTTTGGGGTTTGGGGTTTAAGGTTTAGGATTTAGAATTTAGGATTTAGTGTTTTGGGTTTGGAGTTTAGATTTTAGGGTTTTGGGTTTGGGGTTTCGAGTTCAGGGTTTAAGGTTTATGTTTCGAAGTTAGGGTTTAGGGTTTAGGGTTCGGGGTTTGGAGTTTACAGTTTAGGGTTTAGCTTTAGTGTTTAAGGCTAAGGGTTTAGGGTTTGGGGTTAATGGTTTATGGTTTAGGGTTTAAGGATTATGGTTTGGGGTTTGGGTTTTATGGTTTAGGGTTTAGGGTTTGGGGCTTATGGTTAGGGTTTGGGTTTTAGGGTTTTGGGGTTACGGTGTGGGGTTTAGGGTTTGGGGTGTATGGTTACAGTTTGGGGTTTGCGGTTTAAAGTTTAGGGCATAGGGTTTATGTTTTAGGGTTTGAAGCTTAGGGTTTAGGGTTTAGAGTTTGGAGTTTAGAGTTAGGGTGTGAGGTTTAAGGTTTAGTGTTTATGGTTTGGGGTTCAGGGTTTAGGGTTTTGGGTTTGGGGATTAGGGTTTGGGGTTTAGTGTTTGGGTATAAGGATTAGGGTTTAGGGTTTGGGGTTTAGAGTTTAAGGTGTAGGGTTTAGGGTTCAGGGTTCGGTGTTTGGGTTTGAAGGTTTCGGGTTTAGGACTTAGCGTTTATGGTTTGGGGTTTAGGGTTTAGGGTTTAGGGTTTGGGGTTAAGGGTAGGAGTTTGGGGTTTAGGGTTTAGGGTTTAGGGTAAGAGTTTGGGGTTTAGGGTTTAGGGTTTGGGTTTTAGGGTTTGGTGTTTAGGGATTACAGTTTGGGATTTAGGATTTAGGGTTTCGTGTTTATGGTTTACGAATTATGGTTTAGGGTTTGGATTTTATGGTTTCGGGTTTAGGGTTTTTGGTTTAGGGTTTTGGGTATAGGGTTTGGGGTTTAAGGTTTGGGGTTTGGCGTTAATGGTTTGGGGTTTATGCTTTAGAGTTGGGGTTTGGGGTTTAGGGTTAAGGTTTAGGGTTTAAGGTTAGGGTTTAGGGTTTGGGGTTTATGGTTTAGAGTTATGAGATTGGGGTTTAAGATTTGGTGTTTACGGTTTGGGGTTTTGGGTTAAGGGTTTGGGTTTAGGGATTGGGGTTTAGGGTTTAGGGTATATGGTTTAGGGTTCAGGGTTTAAGGATTTAGGGTTAGGGTTTTGGGGTTTAGTGTTTAGTGTTTAGGGTTTAGGGTTTAAGGTTTAGGGTTTAGACTTTAGGCTTTAGGGTTTAGAGATTACGGTTTAAGGTTTTGGGTCTGGGTTTACGGTTTGGGGTTAGGGGTTAAGGGTTTGGGGTTTGGGGTTTAGGGTCTAGGGTTTAGGGGTTAGGGGTTTGGGGTTTTGGGTTTTGGGTTTAGGGTTTGGGGTTTATGGTTTAGGGTTTAGGGTTTAGAGTTTAGGGTTTAAGGTTTAGTGTTTACTATTTATGGTTTGGGGTTAGTGCTTAAGGGTTTGGGGTTTATGGTTTAGGGGATGGGGTTTGGGGATTAGGGTTAGGGTTTGGGGATTAGGGTTTTCGGTTTTGGGTTTAGGTTTTAAGGTTTAGGGTTTATGATTTAAGGTTTAGGGTTTACGGTTTAGGGTTTGGGGTTTAGGGTTAAGGTATTGGGGTTTACGGTTTAGGGTTTTGGGTTAGGGTTAGGGTTTGGGGTTTATGGTTTCCAGTTTAGGGTTTGGGGTTAAGAGTTTGGGGTTTAGTGTTTAGGGTTTTAGGGTTTAGGGTTTAAGGTTTAGGGGTTTTGGTGTAAGGATTGAGAGTTTTGGGTTTAGCGTTTGGGGTTTTGGAATTAGGGATTCGGGATTATGGTTTGGGTTTGTGGTTTAGGATTTAGTGTTTAGGGTTTCGAGTTTAGGGTTTAGGGTTTAGGGTTTAGGGTTTAGGGTTTAGGGTTTAAGGTTTTGGGTTTATGGTTTAGGGCTCAGGTTTAGGGTTTAAGGTGTAGGATTTAGGATCTAGGGTTTGGGGTTTAGGGTTTATCTTTTAGTATTTGGGGTTTGGGGTTAGGGTTTGAGGTTTACGGTTACGGTTTGGAGTTTAGCATTTGCGATTTATGGTTTGGGCTTTCAGGTTTAGGTTTTAGAGCATAAGGTTTACGGTTTCGGATTTTGGGTTAAAGGTTTAGGGTTTAGGGTTTGGGGTTTGGGGTTCAGGGTGTAGGGTTTTGGGTGTAGGGTTTGGGGTTTGGGGTTTCAAGTTTGGTGTTTAGGGTTTAGGGTTTAGGTTAGGGTCTGGGGTTTAGGATTTATGATTAGGGTTTGGGATTTAAATTTGGGGTTTGTGGTTTATTATTTGGGGTTTAGGGTTTACAATTTACGGTTTGTGGTTTGGGGTTAAGGTTTGGGGTTTAGGGTTTAGGGTTTTGGATTTAGGTTTTAGCGTTTAGGGTTTAGGGTTTAAGGTTTAGGGTTTACGGTTAAGGGTTTGGGGTTTATGGTTTAGGGTTTTGGGTTTGGGTTTAGGGTTAGGGTTTGGGGTTTAGGTCTAGGGTTATGGGTTTGGGGTTAAGAGTTTAGGGTTTGGGTTTGGGGTTTGGGGTTTAGGGTTTAGGGTTTAGGGCTTAGGGTTTGGGGTTTGGGGTCTAGGGTTCAGGGTTCAGGGTTTGGGGTTTGGGTTTGATGGTTTCGGGTTTAGGACTTAGGGTTTATGGTTTGGGGTTTAGGGTTTAATGTTTTGGGTTAAGGCTTAGAGTTTGGGGTTTAGGGTTTTGGGTTTAGGTTTCGCGTTTAGGGTTAGGGTTTAGGGTTAAGGGTTTGGGGTTTAGGGTTTAGGGTATGGGGTTTGGGGGGTTAGGGTTTAGGGATTACTATTTGGGGTTTAGGATTTAGGGTTTTGTGTTTGTGGTTTACGATTTAGGGCTTAGGGTTTGGAGTTTCAAGTTTAGGGTTTTGGGTATAGGGTTTGTGGTTTATGCTTTAGGGTTTGGGGTTTAGGGTTAGGGTTTGGGGTTTAAGGTTAGGGTTTATGGTTTGGGGTTTGGGGTTTATGGTTTAGTGTTATGGGTTTGGGGTTTAGGGTTTAGGGTTTAGTGTTTACGGTTTAGGGTTTTGGGTTTAGGTTTTAGGGTTTAGGGATTGGGGTTTAGGGTTTCAGGTTTAGGGTTTAGGGTTTTGGGGTTTAGGGTTTAGGGTTTAGGGTTTGGGGTTTATGGGTTAGGGTTTAGACTTTAGGCTTTAGGGTTTAGAGATTACGGTTTAAGGTTTAGCGTTAAGGGTTTACGGTTTGGGGTTAGAGGTTAAGGGTTTGGGGTTTATGGTTTAGGGTTTAGGGTTTATCGTTCAGGGTTTTTAGTTTTGGGGTTTGGGGTTTAGGGTTTAGGGTTTATGGTTTGGGTTTATGGTTTGGGGTTTAGGGTTTAGAGTTTAGGGTTTAGGGTGTAGAGTTTAGGGTTTAAGGTTTAGGGTTTGGGGTTTAGGGTTAAGGGTTTAGGGTTTAGGGTTTGGGAATTCGGGTTTTGGGTTTGGGGTTTAGGGTTTAGGCTTTAGGGTTTCGGCGTTTAGGGTTTAGTGTTTAGGGTTAGGGTTTAGGGTTTTGGTTTAGGATTTAGGGTTTAAGGTTTGGGATTTGGGGTTTAGGGTTTCGGGATTATGGTTTCGGGTTTTTGGTTTAGGATTTAGTGTTTAGGGTTTGGAGTTTAGGGTTTATGGTTTACGGTGTTGTGTTTTTTGTGTAGGGTTTAGGGTTTAGGGGTTTGGGGTTTGGGATTTATGGTTTAGGGTTTAGGGTTTATGGTTTAGCATTTGGGGTTTAGTGTTAAGGGTTTGGGGTTTATGGTTTAAGGTTTAGGGTTTGGGGTTTAGGGTTATAGTTTAGGGTTTGGGGTTAAGGGTTGGGGGTTTATGGATTAGGGTTTGGCGCTTAGAACTTAGGGTTAGGGTTTGGGGTTTAGGGTTTACGGTTAGTGTTTGGGGTTTATGGTTGAGGGCTTGGGGTTTAGGGATTATAGTTGGGGTCTAGGGTTTAGGGTTTGGAGTGTGAGTTTATGGGTTTGGGTTTTGGGGTTCAGGGTTTAGGGATTACGGCTTAGGGTTTGGGGTTTGGGGTTTAGTGTTTAGGGTTTGGGCTTTGGGATTTAGGGTTAGGGTTTAGGCTTTTGGGTTAGTGTTTGAGATTTATGGTTTGGGGTTTAGGGTTTGGGTTATGGGCTTAGGATTTGGGTTTTTGGGTTTAGGGTGTACGATTTTGGGTTTGGGGTTTGGAGTTTAGGGTTTAGGGTTAAGGGTTTAGGGTTTAGAGTTTCGAGTTTATGGTTTATGGTGTAATGTTTGGGGTTTGACGATTAGGGTGTAGGGTTTCGAGTTTCGAGTTTATGGTTTATGGGTTAGGGTTTATGGTTTGTGGTTTAGGGTTTAAGGTTAAGGATTTAGGGTTTAGGGTTTAGGGTTTGGGCTTTATGGTTTAGTATTTAGGGTTTAGGGTTTGAGGTTTAGGGTTAGGGTTTGGGGTTTAGGGTTAGGCTTTGGAGTTTATGGTTTAGGGTTTGGGGTTTGAGTTTGGGGTTTGGGTTAAGGGTTTAGGGGTTATGGTTGAGGGTTTTCGATTTGGGGTTTAAGGTTAGGGTTTAGGGTTTAGGGTTTAGGGTTTATTATTTGAGGTTTAGGGTTCGAGGTTCGGGGTTAAAGGTTTGGTGTTTAGGGTTAAGGGTTTTGGGTTTAGGGTTTTAGGATTTAGGGTTTAGGGTTTAAAGTTTAGTGTTTAGGGTTTAGGGTTAGGGTTTGGGGTTTAGGTTTTGGGGTTTAAGGTTTGGGGTTAAGGTTTCGGGATTTAGTATTTGGGGTTTAAGGTTTAGGGTTTTGTGTTTA
The DNA here is from genome assembly GCA_014851425.1 of Senna tora. Lineage (NCBI taxonomy): Eukaryota > Viridiplantae > Streptophyta > Magnoliopsida > Fabales > Fabaceae > Senna > Senna tora. The sequence goes on from CM026271.1 coordinate 19,646,630, forward strand.
CGGTTAAGGGTTTCGGGTTTCGGGTTTGAAGTTTTGGGGTTTAGGGTTTTGGGTTTAGGAGTTTGGGTTTATGGTTTACGGTTTAGGGTTTAGGGTTTAGGGTTTGGGGTTCATGGTTTAGGGTTTGGGGTTTGGGATTTAGGGTTTGAGTTTGTGGTTTAAGGTTTGAGGTTTATTATTTAGGGTTTTGGGTTTTGGGTTTAGTGTTAGGGTTTAAGGTGTAGGGTTTAGCGTTCAGAGTTTAAGGTTTAGGGTTTAGGGTTAAGGGTTTAGGATTTATGGTTTAGGGTTTAGGGTTTAGGGTTTTAGGTTTTAGGTTTTGGGTTTAGGGTTTAGTGTTTAGGGTTTAGGGTTTCGGGCTTAAGCTTAGGGTTTATGTTTTATGGTTTGGGGTTTATGGTTTGGGGTTTAAGGTTTTGGGTTTGGGGTTTAAAGTTTAGGGTTTGGGGTTGGTGATTTAGGGTTTCAGCTTTTAGGGTTTAGAGTTTGGGGTTTAAGGTTTAGGGTTTAAGGCTTAGGGTTTTGGGTTAAGGGTTTGTAGATTAGGGATAGGATTTAGGGTTTAAGGCTTGTGGTTCAGGGTTCAGGGTTCAGGGTTTAGGGTTTGGCGATTTGGGTTTGGGGTTTATGGTTCAGGGTTTGTGGTTTAGGGTTTGGGTATAAGAATTAGGGTTTAGGATTTAAGATTTAGAGTTTAGGGTCTATGGTTTAGGGTTCAGTGTTCGGGGTTTGGAATTGATGGTTTCCGGTATAAGACATAGGGTTTAAGGTTTAGGGTTTAGGGTTTAGGGTTTGGGGTTAAGGGTTGGGGTTTGGGGTATAGGGTTTAGGGTTTAGGTTTGTGGTTTACGGTTTAGCGTTGGGGTTTAGGGTTTGGGGTTTAGGGTTTAAGGTTTAACGATTATTGTTTCGAGTATAAGATTTGGGGTTTCTTGGTTATGGTTTAGGATTTACGGTTTAGTGTTTGAGTTTATGGTTTAAGGTTTAGGGCTTGGCATTAAGGGTTTGGGTTTTATGCTTTAGGGTTTGGGGTTTAGGGCTAGGGTTCAGGGCTTGGGGTTTAGAGTTTGTGCTTTATGGTTTAGCGTTATGGGTTTTGGGTTTAGGGTTTATTGTTTACGGTTTAGGGTTTAGGGTTTAGCGTTAAGGGTTGAGGGTTTAGGGTTCAGGGTTTACAGTTTAGGGTTTTGGGTTATGGATTTAGGGTTTGGGGTTTTGAGGTTTAGGGTTTTGGGTTTTAGGGTTAAGGTTTGGGGTCTGGCGTTTAGACTATAGGCTTTAGGGTTTACAGATTTCAGTTTATGGTTTAGGGTTTACGGTTTACGATTTGGGGTTACGGGCTAAGGGTTTGGGGTTTATGGTCTAGGGTTCAGGGTTTAGGGTTTAGGGTTTTGGGGTTTAGGGTTTTCGGTTTAGGGTTTGGTGTTTATGGTTTGGAGTTCATAGTTTATGGTTTATGGTTTATGGTTTAGAAATTAGGGTTTAAGATTTAGGGTTTACAGTTTAGGGTTAGGGTTAAGGTATTGGGGTTTATGGTTTAGGGTTTTGAGTTTGGGGTTTAGAATTAGGGTTTGGGGTTTATGGTTTGGGATTTAGGGTTTGGGGTTTGGGGTTTAGGGTTTAGGGTTTAGGATTTAGGGATTCGAGTTTTGGGTTTAAGGTTTCGCCGTTTAGGGTTTGGGGTATAGGGTTTTAGGGTTCAGGGCTTAAGCTTTAGGGTTTGGTTTAAGGATTTGGAGTTTAGGGTTTAAGGTTTGCGGTTTAGGGTTTCGGGATTATAGTTTGGGGTTTATGGTTTAGGCGTTATTGTTTAGGGATTCGAGTTTAGGGTTTAGGGTTTAAGGTTTTGGGTTTTGGGTTTTGGGTTTTTGGTTTAGAGTTTAGGGTTTAAGGTATAGGATTTAGGATCTAGGATTTGGGGTTTAGGGTTTACGGTTAGGGTTTGTAGTTTAGCATTTGCGATTTATGTTTGGGATTTCAGGTTTAGGTTTTAGAGCATAAGGTTTACGGTTTAGGATTTTGGGTTTAGGGTTTAGGATTTGGGGTTTGGGGTTTAGGGTTAAGGATTTGGGGTTTGGTGTTTGGGGTTAAGGGTTTAGGGTTAATAGTTTAGGGTTTGGTGTTTGGGGTGTATGGTTAGGGTTTAGGGTTTAGGGTTTAGGGTTTGGGTTTGGGGTTTAGGGTTTGGGGATTTGGGTTTAGGGTTTGGGTTTTAGGGTTTGGGGTTTGGGGTTAAAGGTTTGAGTTTATGGTTTTGGGCTTAGGGTTTAGGGTTTGGGGTTTAGGGTTTTGGATTTAGAGATTTCGGTTTAGGGTTTAGGGTTTTAGGGTTTAAGGTTTAGGGTTTGCAGTTTGCAGTTTGCAGTTTGGGGTTTAAGGTTAAGGGTTTAGTGTTTAAGGTTTATGGTTTTGGATTTAGGGTTTGTATTTAGGTTTTAAGGCTTAGGGTTTAGGGTTTAGAAATTAGGGTTTAAGATTTAGGGTTTACAGTTTAGGGTTAGGGTTAAGGTATTGGGGTTTATGGTTTATGGTTTTGAGTTTGGGGTTTAGAGTTAGGGTTTGGGGTTTATGATTTGGGATTTAGGATTTGGGATTTAGGGTTAAGGGTTTGGGGTTTAGGGTTTCCGATTTAGGGTTTCGGGTTTTGGGTTTAGGGTTTTAGGGTTTAGGGCTTATGGTGTAGGGTTTGGTTTAAGGATTTAGAGTTTAGGGTTTAGGGTTTGGGGTTTGGGATTTAGGGTTTCGAGATTATGGTTTACGATTTATGGTTTAGGATTTATTATTTAGGGATTCGAGTTTAGGGTTCAGGGTTTAGGGTTTTGGGTTTTGGGTTTTTGGTTTAGAGTTTAAAGTTTAAGATATAGGATTTAGGATCTAGGATTTAGGGTTTAGGGTTCACCTTTTAGTATTTGGGGTTTGGGGTTAGGGTTTGGGGTTTACGGTTAGGGTTTAGAGTTTAGCATTTGCAATTTATGGTTTGGGATTTCAGGTTTAGGATTTAGAGCATAAGGTTTACGGTTTAAGATTTTGGGTTTAGGGTTTAGGGTTTGGGGTTTGGGGTTTAGTGTTTGGGGTTAAGGGTTTAGGGTTATTAGTTTAGGGTTTTGGGTTTGGGGTTTAGGATTTGGGGTTTAAGGTGTGGGGTTTATGCTTTGGGGATTTGGGTTTTGGGTCTGGGTTTTAGGGTTTGGGGTTTGGGGTTAATGGTTTGGTTTTAGGGTTAAGGGCTTAGGGTTTAGGGTTTAGGGTTTAGGGTTTTGGGATTAGGGATTAGGGTTTAGGGTTTAGGGTTTTAGGGTTAAGGGTTTAGTGTTTAAGGTTTATGGTTTTGGATTTATCGTTTGTGTTTAGGTTTTATGGCTTAGGGTAAAGGGTTAAGGGGTTAGGGTTTTGGGGTTAAGGGTTAAGGGTTTGGGGTTTAGGGATATAGGTTGTGGGTTTATGGTTTAGGGTTTTGTGGTTTATGGGTGAGGGCTTGGGGTTTAAGGATTATAGTTTAGGGTTTATTGTTTACGTTTTAGGGTTTGGAGTTTGGGTTGAAGAGTTTGGAGTTTGTGGTTAAGGGTTTAGGGTTTAGAATTTGGGTTTTAGTGTTTAGGGTTTAGGGTTTGAGGTTCATGGTGTACGGGTTGGGGCTTTGGATTTAGACTTAGGGTTTGGGATTCAGGGTTGGGGTTTGGGGTTTATATTTTAGGGTTTAGGGTTTACGGTTTACATTTTGGGGTTTGGGGTTGAGGGTTTGGGGTGTATGGTTGAGGCTTTTCGATTTAGGTTTTAGCATTTAGTGTTTAGGATTTTAGAGTTAAAGTTTACGGTTTAGGGTTTAGTGTTTAGGGTTTTGGGTTTTGGGCTAATGGCTTATGGTTTATGCTTTAGGGTTTTAGGTTTGGGGTTTAGTGTTAGGGTTAGGGGTGCAAGGTTTAGGGTTTGGGGTTTTGGGTTTGCGGTTTAGGATTTAGGGTTTAGGGTTTAGGGTTTGGGGTTTGGGGTTTGGGGTTTCGGCATTTTGGCTTTAGTGTTTAGTGTTTAGGGTTTTAGGCTTTAGGGCTTAGGCTTTAGGTAGGGCTTGGGTTTAGGGGTTGGGCTTTAGGGGTTTGAGATTATGGTTTCGGGTTTTGGGTTTAGGATTTAGTGTTTAGGGTTT
>CM026271.1:19650873-19742963 GCA_014851425.1 Senna tora
CTCCTTTCCTTCTCTTTTTCTTCCTTGCTTCTCCTTTTTCCCCGTAGCCCCCTCTCTCACTCTTTTTTCTTTTATTTTCTTTTCCTTTCTTTTCTTTAATAATTAATATCTATTAATAATAATAATAATAAAAAAAATGAAAATAGTATAAATAAATAAATTAATTAGTAACTATAAAAACAATAACTAATAATATTTTAATTTAGTTCCCACTCCTATTTATTTTAGGTTTGTAATTTCTTATGTCCTATATAATCCCAAAAAATTATTTTCTACTTCTTTCTTTCATCTTTTTATTTTACTCGAAATTTCCAAAAATTTTCTCGGTTCCTTTCCGGTTTCCCTTAACTTTCATAATTTTCCTATATTCTTTTTAAGGTTTTAATTCCTAGCCCCGAAATACATCCTTCTTAAATCCTCAAAATTTTTAAATAAAGGCTAAAGTATTGTTTTGGTCCTCAATGTTTGCATGAAGTTTAATGATGGTCCTCAATGTTTCAAAAGTTTAATGTTGGTCCTCAATGTTTTTTTTGGTTGATTTTGGTCCTCGAACGTAACACCGTTAACTTTTGCCGTTAAGTGATGACGTGGCATGCTTATGTGGCACACCCTCTCTCCTACGTGTCATATTTTAATGACGTGGCATGCCACATCATCCATCTTGGCCACATCATCATCTTCATCTTCTTCAATCCTCTTCCTCTTCCTCCTTCTTCTTCTTCTTCTTCTTCTTCTTCTTCTTCATCATCCCCACCACCACCACCCCACCGCCGGTACCACCACCACCGCCGGTGCCACCACTACTGCCGTTGTCGCCGACACCGTTGGAGAAGCCATTGCCGAGAAAAGGCAAGCTTTTTGCAGGCAGTGATGAAAGCTCTGCTTCTGGCAGGGCCACTCCCTCAATGGAGACACCCACCACCGCCACTTGGCTCCTTCGAGATCCCTCCGGTCACCATCCCTTCAAGCCTTTGCAGGCAGTGATGAAAGCAGGTTCAGCAAAGCTCCTCCCATGGCTTCCTTCAGACCGCTTCTCTCTCCTATCACTTTCCTCTGTTCGTCCCTTCACGCACGGCAGCCTCGAAGTGAAGAAGAAGGTGAAGGAGAGGAGGAGGAAGAATAAGGAGGAGGAAGAGGTGTGAAACAGATGAGAGCGAGTGGGATAGGGTGAATGGTGTGGGGAAGTTGGAGGGGATTGGTGATGAAGCCATTTAGAGATGGTGGCGGCGACGGTGGCGGCGGCAACGGCAGCTGTGGGTGGCACCGGCGGTGGGGTCGTGGGTGGGGTGGGTGATGATTATGATGAGCTGATGAATGGAAAGAAGAAGAAGAAGAAGAAGAAGAAGGAAGAGGAAGAGGAGAGGATTGAAGAAGAAGAAGATGATGATGTGGCCAAGATGGATGATGTGGCATGCCACATCATTAAAATATGACACGTAGGAGAGAGGGTGTGCCACATCAGCCTGCCATGACTATAACTACCCTGCTATACATTCAGATATTTATATCATACTAGTGTCCACACCTCACTGGTGGCCTAATTAACCTACAATCCGCGGTTCGCTCAATACCGCTTAAGCTCAGCCAGAGTATAGATATATATATCAGCACTCATAAGGTAAATATTAATATCATATTGATCGTACGTCTTAATACGTACGATCTATCCTATTCACATGCAGCAAGCACACATAATATATATATCCATATCATATTGATCGTACGCCTCAATGCGTATGATCTATCCTATTCACATGCAGAAGTTCATATACTCCAACATATATCCTAGTTTATCCCCAACTGGACCCTTGTCTTTAAGTACATGTGAAAGCCGACAATTCTAGACTAGGTATATATCAAAAGCTGTAAATATATATATACAACTCTTACAACTTTAAATATGTACAACAAGTGAAATCAAATAACCAAAGGTGTCCACCCACGCGAACAAGTGCGTAAGGATGGTCTGATGTCCGTATCACTTGCCCGGACGTCAATGCCTGCCCAACCCCTGTATCTGAAACATTGAAGTAGAGGAGTGAGTCAAACAGACTCAGTGAGAAGCTTCCCATCGTCGGCGTAGCGCGGGTACCACTAACAGCTGGGGAAAGGGAAACACCCACAATCACATACGCATGAAAGTCCAGTTTATCAATTGTTATATTACAATCAGGCACTATTAATATAACATTAAAATCAAAGATAAACCTACAGATCATGCTTTTCCTATCATGCTTCTCAGAATCAAACAATCATAATTAACATATCATATAAAAACTGTAAATCACTCAACTGACCCTAGTACCAGGCTAGGGCAATGGCCTCAACGGGCAATTTCTCTAATCTTTAACTGACCCTAGTGCCAGGCTAGGGCAATGGCCTCAATGGTAAAATCTTTTAGTCTTTTACTGACCCTAGTACCAGGCTAGGGCAAATGGCCTCAGCGGGCAAATGCTTTTTTCTTTAACTGACCCTAAGTGCCAGGCTATGGCAATGGCCTCAATGGGTAATTGTTTTAACTTGTTTCTCCTCCCAAGCTTTCAGCTGGGATCCTGACTCTATCTACCCATTACGAACCTAAACTGACTTTAACCTAGGTAGTGTGGACATCCCTACGACTCACTAATCAATTAAGAGATCGTATAAATCATCATATTGTTCCCAAACCCTGGTTTAGATCATAACCTAACTCTAAGGTCTTTCCTAAGTTCAATTACCATAAAACGTCAACACTTTCTTTATGATTTCTTAGGTGAGTTTCTAATTAATATGGTAAACTAAACCTTGGACTCAATCAACAACTTACCCCCTTGCTTGTACTGTTCGGCGTACCTCATGTCATCAATGGATACCCTCCAATACCCTTTTACCTGTAGTCAAACACACATATACAATACTTTCATGGATAACAATTTAGGAACAACAATAGCATGTTAACCACTAAACAATTCTTACAAATAGGCAAGTAAGCAAACCGCATATCCACATCCTCAATCAACCCTGTAGGGCAAGGATGAGAAACCTTGTCACCTTAGCCATTTTACTTAGTAACTCATGAGCACTCTTGTCTCCAAGGAAGCCACTTGAGTCCTAACAAATAGAACCACACTAATTAAACTACTTATCTACACATGTGGGTATCAAATTTCCGTAAACTCCATATTAACCAATTTCCACTTCTACACATATCAATGCCTAAATTCCACTACCTAAGCTATGGTCATCATTTGGTGTTTTCTCTAGCTTTAAAAGATGAAATGTATAAATAATTAAATTCATTCCATTGGTTGCTCTCTAAGCCCCACCAATAGAAAATCAATTAATTATGGAAAATTCTTACTTTCCACAAAAGGGTTCACATATCACTAACCCAACCATTGGGCATTATTCCAAACCATTTAGAATATCCAAAAAAAATCATTCAAGTTTATAAATATTATCAAGTTCAAGAAAATCCTCCAATTCCATTATTTTCCCCAAATTTCGTAGTCATAAACCCTATATTACAAATCTTCATGAACTCATTATTAGGGTGATTCTTATACACAAGAATGAACCTAAGGTGGTATACTATCATTGGGTAACTCATTCTTAACAATAAAATTATGATTCAAGTGGTTGAAACAAGTTTTTGGGAACTCACCTTGTAAATATCCGAAAATGGAGGTTTGGAAGAGTAACCCAAGCTCTTTGATGTTCCAAAAGAAGAGAGAACTTAGGGGAATCTTAGATTGATGTGGGAACAAGAATTAAGTGAGGGTGGAGGCTTGAGATTGGAAAGGATGAACAATGTGGTGAAGAGAAGGAAAAGAAAGTGGAAGGAGCAGCAGAAAAAAAAACGCAGAAGCAGAGCAAATCGTGGTTCATATGGGTAAGGGGCTTTTAAGGCAACTTGGTATTTGACACTTTTTTTTTGGAGTATGGTAAAATAGAGTTTTTGAATGGATTTTATTGTCTATAATTATTTGTAGGTAAGAATAACAAATTTTGGCTAATCATAAGCCTATTAAAAATATCTGCCATTGAGTGTCTTGCAGATGAAAATTTCCTACCCAGTATAATTTTTATTTCAAAAAATTCTCAAATTTAAACTATAAGCTTTGAATAATTCATATGACCACTTTTAAACAAAATTATAATTTTCTACCTAATTTTCATATTTATTTTAATTCTTAAATTCTAAAACTATTAAAATCTTAATTATATCCCAAAATTTTTATTTGACTCTAAAAAATTTATTTTTATTTCTTTAGCCAAAATGCTTAACTTCATTCATAATTTTATCAATTTCATATTATCCCATCAATTCCTATTTAATTTTATTTATCTATATGTATACACAAATTATTATTTATTTCTATTGTTCATTTATTTATTTATTTTGTCCTTACATTCCAACTCAAATGATGACCATGCTAAGTCTTACTATACACAATTGACTTGATTCTAAAAATACCCCTCGGGTATTACATATCTACTGCTGGAAACATTATGTGTCTATCTTATTTTGCAGATATTGATACTAATAAATTGGGAACCGAATCAAATTTTTTTATTGTCTCTTCCTTTTACTTCTTCCTATTTCTCTTTTTTCTTCTTCAATTTCTCTTTCTTCTTTTCAATCAATATATTTGTTGTTTCTTTTTTTTATTTCTATCTTTTTTTTTAATTTTCAGGGTTATTAATTTTTTATTAATTTATAACCACTTTTTTTATAATGAAGGAGCTAGCTCATCAATTATTTTTAAATGTAATTTGTAAACACTTTAAAAAAAGATAATTAACCTAAAAATTTAAATTTACATATTATCAAAAAAAAAAATTTACATTATATCTAAAATTAATGATCAAGTTTTTTATATGTAATTAAAAATAAAAAGTGTTCAATGAAGTGAAGAGAGGAGAGAGACAAAAAAAATTTATGAAATAGAAAAATTGAGAGAGAAGATTTGATAAGGTGGGTCCCACAATTTTTTTCTCTCAATCTCTCTCCTCATTTCATTGAGCACTTTACTGCATGCAGAGGATCCAATTTCTTTTTTTTTTATTGTTCCTCATTTTTCTCACTCTTCGGTGCTTAGTGCTAGGGTGGAGGATGTAATGGATATAATGGGAATGGGAATGAGAATGTTGGAGGGAATAGAAATGTCATGTCAATATGATGTAATGTGATGTGAATGGAATAAAAGTGGATAAAATAACTATTTTACCTTTACATTAAAAGTGGGAATGAAAAAGTAGGTAAAAAAATAAGAACAAAAACATAATTCCATCACATTATAAAAAGTGGGATTTGTTTGATAAGAAGAATGTTGGATGTAATGTGGATTACATCCAGCATTTCATCCTCAAAATCACCAACAAAAGACACCGGTGTTGATGCCTATTACTCTTTGTCTCCACTCTCCACTCTCCTTTTTCACTAATTTTATGAGTTTATCAAACAAATATTTTAGAGTATTATTTAAAGTTTTCTCTTATTGGTTAAGATATAATATATTGTGTTCAATTTGGTAAAAAAACCAAAAGGAATAATTTTTTAAAGTTTTTCATTAGTTAAAATGAACATTTAAACAATACCGCCATTAGCACACTTCTTAGCAAAATTTATTTTATATTAATATTTTATTTTTTAAAAATTTAAATCTACTATCTAATTTTACAAGTTGTTCTATTACTCTATATTGATATTTTTATCTTACACTGTTAATTTTTTTTGTTAACTACTTATATAGTATGTGGACATGTTATTTATCTCTTTTATGCATGAACTTTACTTATATGTTATTTCTCTTACAATTTTTTTGTGATGCGGCTCATTTTCTCTCTGTACCATGATTGGTTATACAAAATTTTTTGCCATGTGTTTTAATTATATTGGTGAACTTTATAGCAAGCACCTAAGTAACTTTATCTTAGTTTAGTCCATTCAAAATTTACATTCCCCAAATCACACTATACATATTTTAGAAGGAAGAATTGAAGCTAGCTAATGAAGATGGTCATTTTTAGGCCACCTATTTCCATTTCCTTTTCCCACCTCAGACAAGTTATTGATTTATGTCTTTGGTCATTTACAACTTAGCATAATCCACACATAATATGTGTAAGAGAGAGAGGGACACTATTTTATGTCTTTTTCTAATTTTGTAATCTAAAATTGTTGTATTTGATTAGTGTTTTTAGGGTTTTTGGGACATGATTTCTTTAGTAAACAACAATTTTACATTACAAAATTAGAAAAAGTAAAGCAAAGCTGGGATTTTGTTTCGATTCACACCTTCGTCTTCAATTGCCTCCTTCAAAATTAGAAAAATTAAAGCTAGCTGGTGCATGGTGGTCTGACCATATATGATTTTTTTTTTCAATTGAAGTATGCGTTGAAGCAAACCTAATAATTAATCTATTGTAATGTCTATTATTTAGAATAATTCTCTCAAAATATACTTATGTTACAACGATGGCTTCTATTACTTTTTTTTTGTAAGTGTAAAGTACCCTTGCTAGCCACAAACTTTGCTGCAAGGTTCATTCCTGCCCCTAACTTGTTTTTTCGGTTCATACCTATCCTCAAACTTTCAATTATGTTCACATCTGTCCTTTTTGCTAACACCGTTAACTTGCTTGACAGAGTTTGCCAATGTGGACGATGAATGTGTATCTCTTTTGTCACGTTACTGTCTACTTCATTTTCCACCTAACATTTAACTTTTACTTTTATTAAAAAAATTAACCTTTGGCCAAAAAACAACCTAATCTAAACAAAAAAAAAACAAACCAAATTTTACCCTAAAATATTTTTTTTTGGATTAGGTTAACTATTTTTAATAAAAGTAAAAAGTTAAAATAAAAATTTTAATTGTGCATGATCAATAATTAAAGAAAAAGAGTATAAATTAACCCTATAATTGATTAAATTCATAATAAACACTTATGTAAGTTCACCTTAGCCTTTTCATAATTAAATAATTTATTTTTTTAATCAAACAATTTGTTGATCTTATTATCTAAATAGTAATACAAAATATTTTTTTTATTCAACCTAAATATAAAACTTATTTCTACTTCAATTTTAATAATAACTAATAACTGGGGCTTATGTTTTGTGGAAAGATAAAATAATACTCAGTCTCTTAAGAGCTTCAATCTACTGTCAATAAGTCACTTGCACTCTGTAACTGTCATTTTTGGCTCAGACAATTGTAATATGAATTTAGGACTGCAAGGGGTCTTAACATTGTGGGACTTGTCCTTAGGTGATGCACCTAGGGGCCTACATACCCTTCTGGAGGGATCAAAGTCCACGTAGTTCATCATGGTGATGTCTATCGGAGCCGTTAGGCAAGGTTGTTACCTGTATTGGGGCCGTGTGCGGCTAAGACGTGCCTAAGGTACTCCGGGCGGGCGAGCCGCTCTGTGGGAGGCTACCTTAGTGGGAAAGCGTTATGGTCTCTGAGGGCTACTGGAAGCCCCGTAAGCGATGTGCTCCAAGGAGGAGGTGAGCCGGTCGGAGGTCGGCCTGAACGGAGGGCCAACGGCAAGGCTCGAGGGAGTGAAAGTACTTGTGAGGTGTATCTGAGAGCGATGGGTGATAATCCTTCAGGTTGTATGCGATTCTGAGTCCCCCGAGTAAGTGCCTATTTATAGTTGTGTGGGGAGATCGTGCTCGACCCACGACCTCGTGGGACGTCGGTCGTCCCACGAGGCTTGGTGGAGATCCCACGTCTAGTTGAGGGGAAGCTCCGTATGGTGACGTGGGTGAGGGTCACGTAATGGAAGGATGAGTGGTGCCACGTGCCTCCAGCGGGTGCTGGGGTCATGCTTCTAGAACGTCAGTGCCACGTGTCCCAAGGTGGAATATTCTGAAGTTACATAAGTCCCCTAAGTCTACGGGTGTCGGGCACCCGTGGACTTAAGTTCCTTTTGCTTGGATACTTGGGAATTTCGCTGCCTTTACTTAAGGGATAGCTCAACCGCTTTGGAGTATGGGAGCTGGTCGTCCGACTCATGAAGTTGGCCTTCTCACGTTGCTCCGTAGGAAAGGAGGTGTCTTGGAGAGGACACGCGTCGCGTTTCTGGAGGCTGGCTGCTTGGCTTCCTCAGCAAGTTTCTGGGTCGTCTCTGCAGGAAGTACACGACTTATCGAGGTGGAGTCACCATTGCTCAGAGGGGCCTTTCCCAAAATGCCCTTTGAGGGTCAGCGAAGGGAATCCAAAGCCAGGGGCTGCTTTGGTCATTTTCCGAAGAGCTCTCCTCTAGCCAATGGTTGGCAGCTGACGATGGCTTCCTTGTAGAGGTTTGTTTGTTGAGGGAGCGGGCTTTGTCGCTGGTTGCCACGCGTCGGGGCTTGAACGGATGCTTCTGTCATTAAAGCGCTTTGCTGTCGTTTCTCCCTCACTAATGCGGGCTCATTTCCGAGGGTAGCCATCATTAGCCCGAGTGGAGAGTTTCGCGAAAAGACCCTCGAATGTTTTCAAGCAACGCTTGGGTTCGCGGGGCTTTTCGATCTTTGCGTCTCCTTTGCCCTGGCTGTGTATCCCGTCCGTTGCTTCTTTCCACGTGTGCGGTTGAGGTAGGCGGTTGCAACTGGTTTTGATTGTAGAGGATAAGGGGTTTTATCCGTTGTGGGATTCGAGGGGTCAAAGTTTTTGAATCGTCGCGCCTCTGGGTGCCCTATAAATGCCCAACGTTTGAAAGTTCGTGACTTTACGCTTCCCTTCACTTTTCTCCATTTCCTCTGTTCATTGCTCTTCTTATCCCCGCTTCTCTTGAATTGTATTTTCGTGATGGCCGGAGGAGGTGACGATTATAGCTACTACACATTTGATTTCACTGATTTGGAAGATCTTCCTTCCTTTACACCTCCTCTTCCTCCTCTGGTTCGGACTCGCGATACTGGCCGGAGCGGGGGGAGGAAGAATGGTCAGCAGGGCCTGTCACCAGGGGTTGCTGCTGATGCTTCAGTTGTGGTACCTGCCACGGTGCCTAATTGTGGTGAGAGGGAAGACGGCTTCCTGTGCTTCCGTCCTCCAAAGGGGAGCGTCGTCAAGAGGTTCTTCCGAGGGAGAGGAGGAAGAAAGACGGGAATTTCGGTGCTAGCGGACCTTGGGAATGGGGAAGGAGATGAACTTCTCCGGCGTAGTCGGCTGAAAGCAAGGAAGGTGGTCCCAAGAGGCGTCCTGTTGGGGCTGACTCGCGATCATCTCTGTAGGTCGTACGACGGAGTACTAACCGGAAGGATGCCCAGGCGGAGGCTCCGGCGGGGGATGCTGTTCCTACCTCTATTACCACTTCCGCTTCCGTCCTTCAGTCACCCATGAGGGTGATTCTTTCAACCCGTCCTCAGCCCTGTTGAGGGGGTGAACCAGCCTCCTGCTAAGAGGGCCATGGTGGCCGTTGAGGAGCCTGTCCGTGATTCCTCCGTCCCTTAGGCTGCGGCGGGTGATCCTGCGACTGTGGAGGTCGTTGGGTCTGGAGATGTGGCCGTGGAGGCCAGAGTTCCCTCATATGGAGGGAATGTAGTGGTGAGTCAAGTGGCTGCCACGAGAGATGTTGTTCCTGGGTCGGGTGCCGGCCCTTCTGAACCCCTTGGGCCACTGGAGGGGGATTGGCTTTTGAACTGGTGGCATTGGGCACACGCTTCCCCGTGGAGATGCGGGAGAGGGAGGCCAGGGGTCTGGACACTTGCCCCTGAATATTGTTGTTTGAGGCTTCAGCCGGGTTGCTGAGGTTCTGGCCGACTTTAGGCTGGACTTGAGTGGGAGAAGCGTGTGGTAAGTTCCCTCGTCTTCGGTGTTTTGTTTTTGTGATGGGTTTTTTCCTGACTCCGCTGTGTGTGTGCGCGCTTCTTGCAGGAGGAGATTCGTCGTGACCAGGATCAGTTTTCCATCGTTGCGGCCTCTAGGAGCCGGGCTTTGGAGGTCTCCCAGAAGCGGTTGGCGGACGTGCGGGAGCAGCTGTCTACCAAGGAGCTAGAGTGTGAGGGTCAAGGATGAGAAGTTAAGTCCTTGACCGAGGAGGTTGCTCGGCTCAAGACCGAAGCTGGTCACCCTTCCGAGGTTGCGTTTCTCCACTCGGAGTTGGAGAGGGGTCCCAGGGAGCTGGTCGTCAGTCGCGATGACGTTGAGAGCCATCAGCAGGAGATGCATTCGCTCCGTGAGGCTCTGTGGGATGCGGAGGCTCGTGCTGCTGAGAATCTTTCTGGTCGGCTGGCGGCTGAAGGCAAGGTTGCCGACGTCGCCGATCGTCAGGAGGAGCTATCCGCACAGAGGATGTATGGCATGCTCCTGGAGGTTGAGCACCTCGACCGTTTCCGTGGGGAGAGATTCCCAGCGGAGTGTGTGGCTTCCTTGCATCCTTCCCTAGAGGTTTTTTAGGGTGAGCTTCGCGGTCGGACGAAAACGGACCCTCCGTTCAATCTTGCTTATCTTCGTCAACTGACAGATGACTTGGTGGATCACCAAGTGTTGTCCTGAATTGGTGGGCAAGCTCCAAGGATTGGACCTACTTCTCAGCAGCTGGCTGAGGCGGCCAGGCGGGGGTCATCGGGAGGTGTTGACCACGTGGAGTCGGCTAGGGCCGATACTTAGGTAGATTTTGGGGATGCCCAAGATTAGATTTATGTAATTTTTGGGGTGTTTACCCTTTGTACATGGGTGGACGCCCTCTCATTTTTGTATTAATGAGAATAATTTTTGTGAAGAGCTTTTCCTGCCTTTTTACTTCGGGGTAAAAAGTTGTACGTGTTTGCAGTTTCTCTTTTCGTGGTTATCTCTTTACGTTTGGGGAAAAAGATTTTTTTCCATGAGCACCGTGTGATCAGGACGGTTTGTATGCGTGTTGCTAGCATGGTTTGTCGAACGTTCGTTTTGTGGTTTTCGCACCAAAGGGGTTTGTTTACCGCGCTTTTGGGGGAATTTTAGCTTGGCCCTGGGGGCGCTTAGCGTTTCTTGGGCGATTGAGCCCGTCGTCCGTGGTAGGACTTACGCGAGTACTTTGCAAAGTTGAAGTCTGGTCTCTAATTGAAAAAGGAATGCTTTCAATAACAAACAAAATGAGTACATTCGTGCAGCCTCAGCCGGGCTAGCCTTGGGTAGGCTGAAGGTAAGCAAAATGTTTACATTCGGATTGCCTAAGTCAGGCGAGCCTTGGCCAGGCTTGAAATCCTAAATTCAAAGTAGAGACGCATATGACTTGACTTAAAGATGAAATGCAAAGTGCGTTCGGAGTCTTAGGCGCAGGTAAGGTCTGGGCGGGCGGACTCTGGCTTCTTTCCTCCTGTCTCTTTAGCCTCGAGGGGTTCCTCGTGTGTTTCTTTGGGACCCAGGCGGGCGACCTTGACGGCCTTGGTTAGGCTAGCTGAGTAGCATGCTCGCGCCAATTTCTGGTCTGCCATGATTTCTCCAACCCCGTGGGGTGTTGGGAACTTCATTGTGAGCTGCGCGGTAGACACTACAGCTCTGTGGTTATTTAGGGACGGTCGCCCTAGGATTGCATTGTATGCTGATGGTGCTGAGACAATGATGAAGTTTACATCAAGGCTCGTGACCTTTGGCAGAGTGCCCATTGTTGTTCGGGCAGTGATGATTCCTTCGGCTGGCAACCTGGGCTCCTGAGAACCCAATGAGCATGCCAGGGAAGGGCCTTAGGCTGGCCTCGTTCAACCCGATATTTCTGAAGGTATCAAAGTAGAGAACGTCTGCTGAGGATCCTTTGTCGATCAAGACTCTCTTGACTTCGTAGTTGGCGTTGATCGCAGTCACTACCATGGGGTCGTCGTGAACTGGTCCCTCTCGGTTAGTGAGGTCGAAGGTGATGGGGTCTCCCTTGGCCTCGCTCTTCTTCTTGTGCTTCGGAGCGTAGTCTAGAGCGAGTATGGAGCGTTCCATCGTCTTCTTGTTCTGTGGTAGGGAGGAGGTACCGCGCTGTAATCCGCCCGCTATGACGCTGATGACCCCGCGGGTAGGCGCTTGGCCGTCAGCTTCTCGGGGGTGCTCGGAATTAGCCCTGTTTTCCTCCTTGATGAGCCTGCCGAGTTGCCCTTTCCGGATTAAGTCCTCGATCTTATCCTTCAGGTGGATGCAGTCGTTGGTTTCGTGTCCGTGATCCTTGTGGAACTGGCAGTATTTGGACTTGTCCACTGGTCTTCCGGTTTTCCGCCTTTTGACTTGCGAGGGGAATGTGAGCTTGTCAGAATGATAAATCTCTTCCAACACCCCAACGTGAGATCTGTTGAGGGGAGTGTAGCTCGTGAACCATCCTCGGGGAGGTGTTCGTGGTCGAGGAGGCGACCTTTTCCTACCGCTCTTTTCCCTAGCGATCTGAGCATTCTCGACCCTCGTTTTCTCTTTCTTCTTTTCTGCTTGTTCCATATCGGACCTGCTTGTCAGGAACTTCCTCATCTTGTCCTTAGCGATCTGAGCGTTCTCCTCTCGAATGAACCATTCCTCACGGTCCATGAGTTCCTGTAAGGTGGAGACGGGGCACCTGTTTAGTTCCCCGTAGAACTGTGAGCATCGAAGACCCTGCTTTAAGACAAAGATGGCGACGACGTCCTGGAGGCCTCGAATTTGGAGCGAGAGTTTGGTGAAGCGGGCCAAGAAGGCTTGCAGGGTTTCTCCCTCCTCCTGGTGGAAACCGATGAAGGAGTCTTCATTTTTCTGATATTCCTTGCTGCTGGCGAACTGTGTAAGAAAGTTCTGAGCCAGTTGTTTAAAGCTGTGGATCGAGTTGGTGGGCAGCAAGGAGAACCATCTCAAGGCGGCTTCCTTTAGAGTTGATGAGAAGACCCGGCATTGTTGGTCGTCCGTCATACCCAGTATCGACATGGCCGAGTTGAAGGTATTCAGGTGATCTCGTGGATCGGTTTCTCCTCCATAAGGCTGCATGTGGATGGGCATCTTGAAACCCATGGGCACGTGCTCATTCATGACTTGCTGGGTGAAGGGGTGTCTCCCTTTTCCCTGGAAGTCGATTGCAGGCCGCTGGTAGGCATTCACACCGGCGGCTGCGTACGGGTTGTAGGCCGTGGCCCATGGCATGTGGAGGTAGAACCCCGGAGGGTAGTTCGGGACTGGTGGTCGTGGAAAGTTCATAACGGGTCGTGATGCTTGTCCGGCGACCATGGTAGGTCCAGGTGGGATCACTGCTGGGGGTGGTGCCGCCGTCAGCGACAACCGTGCGAACAACATGGGTAAGGTCCCAAATTGAATTGTGGGCCAGCCGGTAGGGTCGCTAGAGGTCCCTGTTGTCGCACCGTGTGGCACTATGGGTAGCTAAGTGCTCACATTTGCTGGGGCGAGGCTCCTATCCTCTTCCCATCGTTATTGGCGTAGAGCCGCTACTTCTGCCTCGAGGCGGGCGATCTCAGCGTCTCGCGGGTTCCTCGCTAACTCTGTTGCTTCTTGACCACCGGTTGTGGGGCAAGGGACGTGTGGCATGCCGTACGGGTGCTGAGGGAAAGTTTCCTCTCTAGATGCCGGGTTCTGGAACACAGTCTCCATGACGGCTACTTGTGTTATTGAGGAGCTTTGAGGCTGAGTTACGCCTGATCTGTCTGCCGCGGTTGTGATCGGTTCGGCCATTCCCTGACGATTCCTCGCGCTGCGCCTCAAGGCGTTGGCGTCAGTCGTGGTGGTGGGGACGTTCGAGTCGGTCATGACGTATCGTGTTCAGTATCTGTATTGGAGATCAAAACAAAAACAAGTGCGGGTTTCTGAGTGTTAGGTGTATACTCCTACTCCCCAAAAAAGAAATGCCGTTTAGCGGTAGAGTGCGCAAGGCATTGTGGTCTGATTAAGGCCGCGGTGGGCGCCACTGTAACTGTGATTTTTGGCTCAGACAATTGTAATATGAATTTAGGACCGCAAGGGGTCTTAACATTGGGGGACTTGTCCTTAGGTGATGCAACTAGGTGCCTACGTACCCTTCTGGAGGGATCAAAGTCCACGTAGTTCGTCATGGTGACGTCTATCGGAGCCGTTAGGTAAGGTTGTTACCTGTATTGGGCCGTGTGCGGCTAAGACGTGCCTATGGTACTCCGGGCGGGCGAGCCGCTCTGTGGGAGGTTGCCTTAGTGGGAGAGAGCTATGGTCTCTGAGGGCTGCTGGAAGCCTCGTAAGCGATGTGCTCCAAGGAGGAGGTGAGCCAATCGAAGGTCGGCCTGAACAGAGGGCTAACGGCAAGGCTCGAGGGAGTGAAAGTACTTGTGAGGTGTATTTGAGAGCGATGGGTGATAATCCTTCAGGTTGTATGCGATTCTGCCGAGGGTTGAACGTATATCTGAGTCCCCCGAGTGAGGGCCTATTTATACTTGTCTGGGGAGATCGTGCTCGACCCACGACCTCGTGGGACGTGGGTCGTCCCACGAGGCTTGGTGGAGATCCCACGTCTAGTTGAGGGGAAGCTCTGTGTGGTGACGTGGGTGAGGGCCACGTAATTGAGGGATGAGTGGTGCCACGTGCCTCCAGCGGGTGCTGGGGTCATGCTTCTAGAATGTCAGTGCCACGTGTCCCAAGGTGGAATATTCTGAAGATACACACTCAAATTTAAATTTATTGATTTCAACTATGAAAATACCTATGCATGCACATAATTATGAATTATAATTTTTAAAATCATGTTAATTACTTTATCTGAAAAAATTATCTATATCTATGCCCAATCACCTTTTTTTAGAAACAAAGTAGGAAATTCACTCATAACAAGGTAAAATAACATCTATTCTTTTTCATAATTAAAGAATTTTGTGGAGCCATCACTTATTCGTTCTCATTTTTGAACAGTCATATGTATTTGATTCTTCATCATCAATTAAAACTAATGAAAAAAATAATTTAACCTATTTCTTTTGAAGAAATTAATAATATAATTTTGATTTTTAAACAAGAGTAATAAACCCACAGTAAACTCTATTTATGAGTTCATAGTAATTTAGCATAAAAAATTATAAGAATCAATATTAAAATTTAAGCAAGAGTAACAAACCCACAGTAAACCCAAGATTTTAGATAATTAGGGTTTTTATTATAATAATACAAAATTATAAACTAAATTAATTAAATAAAATAAATTTAAATTTAAATGCATAAATATTTAATATATATCTACTTAAATTGTACATTTCTATACCTAAATACTTTATATCATTTAATTCAACCTAATCAAGCATTATTCGTAATTATGCATATAGTTAATAATTCATATATATAAACAAATTAAATAAAATAAATTAAACATTCAAGATCTTCATAAGTTTTATCCTCATAATCTCCTTCATCATCTTCCCCACTATCAATATTGCTAGGAGTATCATTTTTTTCGTCATTGTCCGTGTTGAGCTATGAGTTAAAATAGATTTGAGCACAATGGGCCTTTACGAAAATAAGTAAGGGAGCCCCTTTTTTTCCCTCTTTGTGAAATTGGTCTTCTGATTGAAGGAAGAGACTCATGACTTTTGAGTAAAGATTATCTGAATGATCGATCTGTATAATATCTCCTCTATAAAATCTAAATTGTACAATATAATGGGTACAATAATATATAGACAGAAGAGGAAAGTTAAAAGGAGTTACTAGAAAAGTTACATGATGGTAAAATAACAAAGGAAATATGGAAATGTTATGAAGTTATAAATAACTTTAACATATGAGTTTATAATCGTTGAATTTATCTCGAAATTTATGTTATCATACATTTTTTACAAAAATATTTTAATATATCAATACAAAATATGTCTCAATTTTAAGTATGTCTTAATATTTTTTATTAGAACAAAAAAAGTATGTCTTAATATTAAGGCTAATATAAATTTTTTTTCAAAATTAGATATAAAAGACCAATGCCTTGATAGCACTTTTTAATATATCAATAAAAATGTTTATAGATATTACAAATTATTATTGTTATTAATTGTTTTACAAAGTTAAGTTATTATACATTTTCATATCAGTCGTATACCCTTAAGCTGAAGATCTACAGGGAGAAAATTAATCATTGCTGCTTGCGATAGATATTATAGGTTAGATAAAAAAATTAAAACATTTTCTAACTTCGGAATATTCCGCCTTGGGACAAGTGGCACTAAGCTTCCAGAAGCCTAGCGGCAGCACACGCTAGCAGCACGTGGTACCACTTACCTGCTACTTACGTGGCCCTTGCCCACGTCACCTCGTGGGGATACCCACTCAACCAGAAGTGGGAACTCCCTGAGCATCGTGGGATGACCCACGAGATCGTGGTTCGAGTACGACCTCCTCGCACTCAGTATAAATAGACCCTCACTCGGGGGACTAAGGGATACGCAAGTTCAAGAACTATAACTCTAGATCCGAGATACCTATAATACTCTTAGAGAGCATCACTCATTGCCATTCAAGCAGGCAGCCTGAGCACCTTCAGACGCCTCACGCATACCCTTCACACATCTCGAACTCCGTCGTAGGCTCCGCCAGGTCCGACCACCAGCAAGCTCGCCTTCCTCCCCGGAGCATCCCATCAATAGGGCTTCCAACAGCCCTCAAAGACTCGAGCTCTCTCCCATTAAGGCAACCTCCTAAGAGCGGCTTGCCCGCCCGGAGTACCTTAAGCACGTCTTAGCCGCACATGGCCCAGTACAGGTAACTACCTTGCCTAACGGCTCCTATAGACGTCACCATGACGAACTACGTGGACTTTGATCCCTTCCGAAGGGTACGTAGGCACCTAGGTGCATCACCTAAGGGCAAGTCCCCCAAGGTTAAGACCCCTTGCGGTCCTTAATTGCAAATTACAATTGTTTGAACAAAAAATGATAGTTACAGTGGCGCCCACCGTGGTCTTTCTCATACCACATTGCCTTGCGCACTCTGCCGCTAAACGACATTTCTTTTTCGGGGAGTAGGAGTCTACACCTAACACTCAGAAACCCGTATTTTTTATCATGCTCACAGGATACACTATAGGATGACCGACTCGAACGCCCCCACAGCCACGACAGATGTAAGTGGTCTAAGGCCCACTGCGAGGAACAGGCAGGGAATGACCGAAGTGGTCACGACCGAGGCAGGGGGTTCAAACACGACTCAGCCCCAGAACGCCTCAATGACGCAGGTAGCCGTCGCAGAAACCATGGTCCAGAACCCGGCACCCGGAGAGGAAACCTGCCCCCAACATCCTTATGGCATGCCGGATGTTCCTTGCCCTACAGTCGGCAGTCAAGAAACAGCGGAGCCGACGTGGAACCCGCGAGAGGTAGAGCTCGCCCTCCTCGAGGCAGAAGTAGTAACCCTACGCCAACAGCAGCGGGAGGAGAACAGGAGCCTCGCCCGAGCAAACGCAGGCGCCCAACTAGCACTAATGCCACACAGCGCAGTAGCAGGGACCTCCAGCGACCCTACCAACCTACCCGCAATACAGTTCGGGACCTTGCCAATGGAATTTCCATTACTATCGCTAACAGCGCTAGCAGTCGCGGCGGTAGTCCAACCCGGACCAGCAATGATCGCTGGAGAAGCAACGCGACCCGCTACGACCTATCTGCAACCGCCAGTCCCAAACTACCCACCGGGATCCTACCTCCACGTGCCCTGGGCAGGAACCTACAACCTGTACGCCACTTGCAGCGCAAATGCTTACCAGTGGCCCAGTTTCGACGTCCATGGAAAGGGTACCCAACAAATCATGAATGAGCACGTACCCATGGGCTTCAAGATGCCCTTCCACATAGAAACTTACGGTGGAGAAACTGATCCACGGGATCACCTTACCACCTTCAACTCGGCTATGTCAATATTAGGTATCACGGACAACTAGTAATGCCGAGTCTTCTCGTCGACCCTGAAAGAGGCGGCCCTAAGGTGGCTTTCGCTGCTGCCCACCAATTCGATCCACAGCATCGAGCAATTGGCGCAAAACTTCCTTACACAGTTCGCCAGTACTAAGGAATACCAAAAGAACAAGGACTCCTTCATTGGTTTCCACCAAGAAGAAGAAGAAACCCTGGAAGCCTTTCTGGCCCGCTTCACCAAACTCTCACTCCAGGTCCGAGACCTCCAAGACACCGTTCCCATCTTTGTCATCAAACAAGGTCTCCAATGTTCGCAGTTTTACGGGGAACTCAACAGGTACCTCGTCTCCACCTTACAGGAGCTGATGGACCGCGCAGAATGGTTCATCGAAGAAGAAAACGCGCAAATCGCCAAAGACAAGATGAGGAAATTCCTGATTAGCAGGTCCGACATGGAACGAGCGGAAAAGAAGAAGGAAAAAGCGGTAGCAGAAACCCAAACTCCCAAGGAGAAAAACAACAGAAAGCGGTCACCCCCTCGAGCACGAATGCCTCCCAGAGGGCGATTGCTACACTCCCCTCAACAAATCCCACGTCAGGTGTAATACCCAAGAAATTTTTCGAAGTTTGAAATATAATAAAAGGGGAAGAAAAGAAGTAGAAAATAATTTTTAGCATTTAATTCAGGACCTAAGAAATTGGAAACCTGAATTAAATAGGGAAAGGAAATTAACTTAAAAATATATCTTTATTATTTTTAAGTGATTATTATTTATCTTATTATCTATTTTAAAAAAGAAAAGAAAAGAAAAGAAAATATATATTAGTTGTGTTTTAATTTAATTATTAATTAATTTTATTTATTTATTTATTATATTTATTTTTCATTATTTAAATTGGGGTGGGGGAATGCCGTGGGTTTAATTAGAATAGAAAAGAATGAAAAAGAAAGAGAAAAGAGAGAAGGGGATGCGTGCGAAGAGGAGAGAGAGAGAAGATGAGAGATAGAGAGAGTGGGAGAAGTGGACAGAGAAGAAGAAAGGGGAAGAGGGATGAAATGTCACCGGAAAACTCGTCGGAGGAGAGCTAGTCGACGCCGAAAAAGCTCACCGGAGCTCGACTACAACATCTTCCACACCTCCCACCGATTGAATGAAGGTTGGTAACCCCAATTTCATTTAAAACCCTCAATTTCTCCATTTTTAGGGATTTCTTCTATTCACGTTCGATTGAGTTGTTTCGAGGGTTGATTGAGACCTAGGAAATGTTCTTGAATTGTAATACCTCGGAAAAATTTCGAGGATTAAAGAATGATTTATTTAAAATGTCGAGGATTTAAGAATAATTTATTCCGGGCCTAGGAATTAAAACTTTAAAAAGAATATAGAAAAAGTATGAAAGTTAAAAGAAACCGGAAAGGAATTTTTTTTCAAAGATTGTAATACCCGAGAAAATTTTTTTGAAGTCTAAAATAAAATAAAAGGGAAAGAAAAGAAGTAGAAAATATTTTTTTTATTTAACTCAGGACCTAAGAAATAAAAAACCTGAATTTAATAGAGAAAGGGATTAAATTAAAAATACATATTAGCTATTATTTATTTAATTATTAATTAATTTATTTTTAATTATATATATTTATTAATTATTTTTTATTTAATTATTATAATTATTAATTATTAGTTATCTCATTATTTAATATTTATTTATTTTTATTTTTATTATTATTTTATATATATATATATATATATATATATATATATATATATATATATGTTATTGTAAAATTTATGTGTGGGGGTGCCGTGGGGTTCAATCAATAAAAAGAAACAAGATAAAGGAAAGAAGAAGCATTATAAGAAAAAGAAAGAAAGAAAGAAAATGAAGAGAGAGAGAGGGGGTGGCGAGAAGAGAAAGGACGAAGGGAAAGAGAAGGTTCGCCGGAAAACTCACCGGAGAGAGCGGTCCGACACCGGCCACGACCACCGGAGCTTGACTCCAACATCTTCCACACCTCCCACCAATCGAATCAAGGTTGGTAACCCCAATTTCATTCTAAACCCTCAATTTCTCCATTTTAAGGGATTTCTTTGATTGACCTTCGATTGAGTTGTTTCGAGGGTTGATTGAGACCTAGAAAGTGTTCTTGAACACTTGGTTGGGGTAGGAATCAAGATTATATTCTCGGATTTGCCCAAATTCAAATTTGGAAGGATTTGGGGTTGAAATTATAATTATTTCTAAATTTGGAAAAAATTGTTGATAATTAGGATTGAGCGTGGATTTGAGTGAATAGGCTTGGATTGATATTATTGAAATTATAATTATTTCCAAATTGGGGAAATTGTTGATAGCTTAGGAATTGACCTTGGATTTGAGTAAATAGGCTTGGATTGGTCCTATTGAAATTATATTGTGAAAATATTAGCTGAACAAGACCCGTCAGGAGTTGGCCCGATGTCACTAAGGTTGAACCTCGACGTTAACGTACAGGGTCCCTACTCGGGTTGCCCAAATACACTTTAAGGGTGATGTTGGGAGTTTTAAACTTCATCTTTTCAATCTTAAACACCCTAGAATAATTCTAAATATGCTATCAAGCCTCAAGAATTAATTTAGATATTTTCTTGTTTCCCAAGACTGGAAGCTTGCGGAACAATGAAATCCAATTTCTAAAATTTCAACCTTCTTCCCTCATAAATATTTAGAAAACCTTAAATAGGATAAATTGGAGGTATAATTGAGGTTTAGAAACTAGATTTCTTAGAAACCGATTAAAAATACAAGTTGAAACAAAATGCTTAGATCTCCCTAAAATTAGGATTCCTTCCAATCAAGTTAGATAAGCTTCCTTAGATGCGAATACAAGTTAGATTGAGGTCTAATACTCAAATCCAAGTATGTGAAACACTCAAGTAGAGTGTTATATGCGAGTAAGTGAAGTGTCCGAGGAAGGATACGCATAAGTTGGGATAGAGAAGTCCAATAAGACCAAGAGCTTGACTCTGTGGCAAACATGGACTACACGTGAGAGTAATGGAGAGATAAATAACAAGTTAAGCTAAGTAATAACCTTAATGAAGTAAATGTTGTTGGGAACAACGACACACGATTGAGTGCAACAGGAACTCCGAGGAGACTTAAGTTACAGGAGAGGATTGCATGGAAGGTTGGCCAAGGTGAGGGTTCTTCCATCTCTGCTCCTAGGGTTGTATGCTTGTGTAGATTACATGAGTATGTACATTCTCAGCTTGTCTGGTATGTGTTAGCTAGAGGTATAGAATGCTAAAAGAATGAAAGAACTAGAAATAGGTTGTGGAAAGTAGCTTGGATAGGAAAACATAGGAGTAGAGTATAATTGTTTGCTCTGATTGGTGTGTTACAAATCCAACTCATACACTCCGGAGGCATGATGAGCATTTTATTAAATCTTTTCCACGACGGTGGCAAGAGTCCTTGTACGGAAGGACTAAGCTTTTATTTTAAAAAAACTCGTCACGACGGTGACTTAGATTATAATCATGCAAAGGAGTTATTGGTGGGTTTTGGATTTGGTTATGCTAGCGATGTGAGACATCGACTAGAACAACGTCAGATGGCACTTGAGACCTCAATTTTATAATCACCATGACGATGGTCATTGCCCTATCCTGGCAATAGGGTCAGAAAGATTTTATATTGCTATGACGATAGCTTAAGGCTCAGAAAGTGCATCTAGATGGGTATATGAGTTAGATCCGGTTAAAGATACTAGTCATATTAATAAGGAGAAAATTTTTTGATCCTTCGGGAAAGATACAAAGAATCCTATTAATATGTGAGACTAAGGTAAGGAGACATGAGAGGAACATACGTGTGAACCGTGAGCCCAACCTAGTAAAAGAGAAATCATCCTGTGGAGTTGGTCCAGGGTGTGACAGTGGCCATGCTTCGAGAAGTCGTGCCGTACCCGCCATGTGGCCTGGTTGGGTAATGGACGAGTGGGCTCAAGCTATTGCCCCGCGGCAAGGGGTCAGGACGTGCCACGTGGTGGCTATGCGTCAGTTGTTTGATAGATAGAATTGGATTGTGTTTGATTAACAGAATTGTCACGAGGTGACCAGTACCCAAGTGAATGGGTTAAGTATGTTTTTCCACGTGGTGGCTAGTAGCCCGAGTGCATGGGTTTGAAGTAGAAAAGCCACGTAGTGGCTAGTAGATACCCTAGGGTTGGGGAGATTAAGTAGATGTATGTTTAGCACCTATGTGTATGTATAAATTGTCTATTGTTGCATATAATTGTTGATTGTGCAGCGTAGTGGTAACGTACAGGACTACGTCACCACGCGTCTTGTTGATTCAGACATGCTGAAACGTGAGAAGACTGGTAGGTAAAAGCCGGCACTATATGTTACATGTTTACTTGCTGATTGATGATGTGGAATAAACTTCTGCATGTTTACAGTTATTAAATGCATGTGGGTGTTTGGGTGAAATTTCTGTTGTTGTGTGATCACCAAGAATGTATGTTAACAACAGTAACTAGTTGTTTTTGCATGTGGTTGTGTATGACTCCCAAACCCAGCGCTATGGTACCCACCTTGCGCTGGGGATGGGGCAATCCTCACTGAGTCGCGTGGTTAAGACTCACACCTCATTTTTTCTACACAGAGACATGTTAAGTACAGGTGGAAGAAGTCTCGGTGGAACGAGGGTTGAACAACACTTTCCAAGACCCACAACTTGTTCATGTGGGTGAATAAAGTCTAATTGTAATTTAATTTACTTTATTGTTGTATCATAAAGTAAAGGGTAGACGTACCCAATTAGATTGTATTACTAAATCTAGAACTGTCAACTTCACATGCTTTAAAGATCAGGATTTATTTTACTGCGATACAGGGAAAATTTGTTTTCAAAAATATATATATATATATATATATATATATATATATCTGTTGCATGTGAATAAGATAGGCAGCATCTTCGGATGTGTAGCCGGTACACAGGTTATATATTATGTGTGTTTTCCTATATCTATATCCTGAAGCGGCACTGGCCGTGGATTTGCTTGCCTAGGATAGGCCACCATTTCGGTGTAGCCATGGTATTATACTGCATGTGGATGTATTTTCAATAATAGATATTCTGTCAATTAGGTGATAAGGCTTACAGGCATAGGGATATTCCCTGTGTCTGTGTCGGTCACGGTCCTCTAAACCGGGGTCGTGACATGAACACTTAGTTGGGGTAGGAACCGTGACTATATCCTCGGGTTTGACCGAATTCGAATTTGGAAGGACTTGGGGTTGAAATTCTAAATATTCAAAAATTGGGAAAATTATTGATAATTAGGATTGAGCTTGGATTTGAGTAAATAGGCTTGGATTGGAATTATTGAAATTATATTGTTGAAATATTAGCTGAACAAGACCCGTGAAGAGCTGGCCCGAGGTTACTAAGGTTGAACCTTGACGTTAACGTGTCGGGTCCCTGTTCGGATTGCCAAATACACTTTAAGGGTGACGTTGAGAATTTTAAACCTCCTCTCTTTGATCTTAGACACCCAAGAATAATTCTAAATATGCTATCAAGCATCAAGAATTATTGTAGGTACTTTCTTGTTTCTCAAGGATGGAAACTTGCGGAACAATAAAGTCCAAATTCTAAAATGGCAATTTAATTCCTTCGTAATTATTAAGAAACCTTAAGTAGGATAATTTAGAAATATATTGAGGTTTATTAACTCGAATCCAAGGCTCTGTAATCACTTCAGATAAGTGATAGTTGTTATGAAACCAAATGCGAAGCATTTGAGACTCCCATAGAAGGGAGTGAAGACGGATAAGACCAAGAACTCGGTTCTTGGCGACGACTAGGAGCATCTTTAGGCACGAGCGTGTCGTATGGATATGTGTTGAATATAGTGTAAGATGTTAACCATGTGAATGCGTTTTATAGGAAACCACGATTCGTCCGGAGCGGGAGTTACTCCAGGACAACCACAAGCAAGCCGTCCAGGTGAGGGGCTTCCCATCCTTGCCCTACAGGGTTGATTGAGGATGTGGATATGTGGTTTGCCTACTTGCCTATTTGTAAGAATTATTTAGTGGTTAACATGCTATTGTTGATCCTAAATTGTAATATTTGAAAGTACTTGTATATGTGTGTTTGATTACAGGCAAAGAGGTACTGGAGGGTATCCTTGTGATGACATGAGATACACCGAAAAGTACAAGCAAGGGGGTAAGTTATTGATTGAGTCCAAGGTTTGGTTTACCCTATTAATTAGAAACACATTAAAGAAATCGTATGCTGACAACGAAAGGAGAGAATTTGAATTTGTTGTGGGTGAGCAGGTCTTCTTGAAAATTTCACCAATGAGGGACGTGATGAGATTTGGCAAGAAAGGCAAGCTAACTACAAGGTACATCGGACCGTTTGAGATTCTAGAACGTGTGGGAAATGTTGCCAACCGTCTATAATTGTTGGCGGAATTGAAAGGAGTTCATCCGGTGTTTCACGTGTCTATGCTTCTCAAGTACCTGCCAGACCCCTCTCATATAATCCAACCCAGGAAGTACAACTAGCTGAAGGTCTGACTTATGAGGAGATGCCAATGGATCTTAGATCACCAGTTGAAGAAGCTGAGGTTAAAGGAGATACCATTGGTGAAAATCCTGTGGTGAAACCATTCGGTTGAGGAAGCAACGTGGGAAGTTGAGGCGGAGATGCGGAGGACATATCCTCACCTATTTCAAGACTAAGGTTAGTATGTTATTTAAAATTCGGGGACCGAATTTCTTAAGGGGGGAAGATTGTAATACCCGAGAAATTTTTCGAAGTTTAAAATAAAATAAAAGGGGAAGAAAAGAAATAGAAAATAATTTTTAGGATTTATTTCAGGACCTAAGAAATTGGAAACCTGAATTAAATAGAGAAAGGAAATTAAATTAAAAATATATCTTTATTATTTTTAAGTGGTTATTATTTATCTTATTATCTATTTAAAAAAAATAAAAGAAAAGAACATATATATTAGTTGTGTTTTAATTTTATTATTAATTAATTAATTTTTAATTATATTTAATTATTATATTTATTTTTAATTATTTAAATTGGGGTGGGGGAATGCCGTGGGTTTAATTAGAATAGAAAAAGAAAGAGAAAAGAGAGAAGGGGATGCGTGAGAAGGAGAGACAGAGAGAGAAGACGAGAGATAGAGAGAGAGAGAGAGAGAGAGGGAGGAGTGGACGGAGAAGAAGAAGGGGGAAGAGGGAGGAAACGTCGCCGGAAAACTCCTCGGAGGAGAGCTAGTCGACGCCGGAAAAGCTCACCAGAGCTCGACTACAACATCTTCCACACCTCCCACCAATCCAATCAAGGTTGGTAACCCCAATTTCATTTGAAACCCTCAATTTCTCCATTTTTAGGGATTTCTTCGATTCACCTTCGATTGAGTTGTTTCGAGGGTTGATTGAGACCTAGGAATTCTTCTTGAACACTTAGTTGGAGTAGTATCCGTGACTATATCCTCGGGTTTGACCGAATTCGAATTTGGAAGGATTTGGGGTTGAAATTCTAAATATCCATAAATTGGTGAAATTATTGATAATAAGGATTGAGCTTGGATTTGAGAGAAGAGGCTTGGATTGGAATTATTGAAATTATATTGTTGAAATATTAGCTGAACAAGACCCGTGAAGAGTTGGCCCGAGGTTACTAAGGTTGAACCTTGACGTTAACGTGTCGAGTCCTTGCTCGGATTGCTCAAATACACTTTAAGGGTGACGTTGAAAGTTTTAAACCTCCTCTCTTCGATCTTAAACACCCAAGAAAAATTTTAAATATGCTATCAAGCATCAAGAATTCTTTTTGTTACTTTCTTGTTTCTCAAGGATGGAAACTTGCGGAACAATAAAGTCCAAATTCTAAAATGGCAATTTAATTCCTTCGTAATTATTAGGAAACCTTAAGTAGGATAATTTAGAAATATATTGAGGTTTAGTAACTCGAGTCCAAGGCTCTGTAATCACTTCATATAAGTGATAGTTGTAATGAAACCAAGTGCGAGGCATTTGAGACTCTCATAGAAGGGAGGGAAGATGGATAAGACCAAGAACTCGATTCTTGGTGACTTCTAGGTGCATCTTTAGGCACGAGCATGTCGTATGCATATGAGTTGCATATAGTGTAAGATGTTAACCACGTGAATGCGTTTGATAGGAAACCACGATTCGTCCAGAGCGGGAGTTACTCTAGGACAAGCACAAGGAAGCCGTCCAGGTGAGGGGTTTCCAATCCTTGCCCTACAGGGTTGATTGAGGATGTGGATATGTGGTTTGCCTACTTGCCTATTTGTAAGAATTATTTAGTGGATTAACATGCTATTGTTGTTCCTAAATTGTAATATATGAAAGTACTTGTATATGTGTGTTTGATTACCGGCAAAGAGGTACTGGAGGGTATCCATGTGATGACATGAGATACACTGAAAATACAAGCAAGGGGGTAAGTTGTTGATTGAGTCCAAGGTTTGGTTTACCCTATTAATTAGAAACTCATTAAAGAAATCGTAAAGAATTTGTTTGTAAACATCGACGTTTTATGGTAATCGAACTTAGGAAAGACCTTAGAGCTAGGTTATGATCTAATCAAGGGTTTGGGTATTAAATAAGGATTAAAAAGATTCTCATAATTGATTAGTGAGTCACACTGTGGTTTACACTATCTAGGTAAAGTGAGTTTAGGATAGTAAAGGGTAGATAGAGTCAGAATCCCAGTTGAATGCTTGGGAAGAGAAACAAGTCAGATAAAAATTGCCCGTTGAGGCTATTGCCCTAGCCTGGCACTAGGGTCAGTTAAAGATTAAAAGAAATTGCCCGTTGAGGCCATTGCCCTAGCCTTGCACTAGGGTCAATTAAAGATTAAAAGAAATTGCCCGTTAAGGCCATTGCCCTAGCATGACACTAGGGTCAGTTAAAGATTTAAAGATTGCCCATTGAGGCCATTGTCCATTGTGAGATACATGGACTAGTTGAGTGATTTATAGTTTTCAAATGATATGTTAAAAGTGATTGCTTGTTTATGAGAAGCATGGTAGAAGAGCATGATTCGTAGGTTTATCTTTGATTTTATGTTATATTAATATTCCCTGATCGTAATTTAACATTTGATAAACTGGATTTTCATGCGCATGTGATTGTGGGTGTTTCCCTTTCCCCAGCTGTAGTGGTACCCGCCGCTACGCCAAGGATGGGAAGCTTCTTACTGAGTCTGTTTGTCACATTCCCTTTTCTTCAATGTTTCAGATACAACTATTGGACAGGCATCCACCTCTAAACAGTGATACGGACATCAGACCATCCTTTATGCACTAGTTCGCGTGGGTGGACACCTTTTTGTTATTTTGACTCTTTTGGTTGTACATATTATAAGTTGTAAGGGTTGTGTATATATATTTAAAGCTTTCAATATGTACCTACTCTAGACTTGTCGGCTTCACAAGTACTTAAAGACACGGTCCAATTGGGGGATAAACTAGGATATATGTATGAGTATATAAACGGCTGCATGTGAATAGGATAGATCGTACGCATTGAGGCGTACGGTTAATATGGTATGGATATATATTATGTGTGCTTACTGCATGTGAATAGGATAGATCTTATGTATTGAGAAGTATGGTCAATATGATATGAATATTTATATTATGAGTGTTGATATACATATCTATACACTGGGCTGAGCTGAAGCAGTATTGAGCAAACCGTGGCTTGCAGGTTAATTAGGCCACAAGTGAGGTGTGGGCACTATTATGATATATATATATATATATTGATTGTATAGCAGGGTAGTTATAGTTATGTTTACAAGGTAAAGTTTAGAAGTAAAAACCTATTCCCGTGTCGGTCACGTACTCCCGATTTGGGGTTGTGACAAACATGGTATCAGAGCCTAGTTATTCTTTAAGTCATGTGAAGCCATTGGTATAACTGGGTGTCAATTGAACGTAGTGAAACCCGGGCACAACGTTGAATTAAACAAGCACTTGTGGGAGTACCCAAGATGTTGAGTCATGAATTCTTTCTAGTCATCGCTTTAAGCATAGAATTTGTATGTGAAATTCTATGCAAAGCATATAACCTGTACAGTACACAAGTGCCAATGAGCACTAAGGCATAAGGTGGGGTGGCAGTGAGCCCGGAAACCTTTGGACGCCATAATAAGGAAAGGAGACATCCATGGAGGATGCTACCTAGACACAAACACATTTGGTTGAATTGTAGGTAGGAATGCGCTACAATATGTGATTGTTTTGCAAGTGTTAAATGAGACGATGCGTCAGCTCTGTTAAGGGCGCATTGTGTGCTATGGTATAGGCGCAAATTGTTTGATTATAGTATGGAATGCAAGTAGAATAGAAATATGCAGTGAATGGTAGTTTAGGCTAGGAATGGTTTGTAAAGTGAAAGAAAAGACAAGCTTGGCGTGTAGAGAAGAAAGTAAGACCATGGGGCGATTGAAATGGATACTTTACAGACAAGAATAAACAGGGCCGTGCGGCATGAGACCGACAGGAAGATGACCGTGTGAATGGGCCACGACTGTGCGGTATGCCATGGTTGAAGGAAGTGAGTTGTCCTTCCTAAACAGTAAATAGAAAAGATGTGGTGTATGCCACAGTATAGAAGTAGAAATCTACGGACTGGAAAATCAAGATACGGTATATGGAAGGGCAACGTGGCCGAACCATATGCCGTGGAGATAGATGTTAAGAAGTGGAGGCATATGTAAACGTGTAGAGCGTGACCATATGCCGAGCAGGAAACATGGTAAATGGGAAGGCACAGGGAAGGGTCCAAGTCCAACCCTGCGCTCAATTCATGAACTACTAGTTCCTTAAGCAAACAAGGGGGGAAAGAAGGGATTATGCCCAACCAAACTCTCTTGGGTTGCTTAAGGAAGAGCATAAAGAATAGGATATTGATCACATGAGAAATTTTTGTAAAAATCTTTTTAGTCTTTCCGGATGAGAGATTTTGAAAGACCCTTAAACTTTTCTTGAAAATACTAGGGATAACCATTGGAAGGCAAATTTTCATAAAAACTTTTTCTCAATTTGTGTCATTCCAATTGGTTAAACCCTAACCATTTACGAAAACCTTAGGTGCCATTTTCGATTAAACTTGAATTAATTTTTAAAACCCGCAGGGTGCCTAAGAAAACTAACTCATGTGACTAATACCCTACCAAACAATAGTCCTTTTACAAGTAAGCTGTATTAGGATGGTAGATGTAGTTGAGAAATCCCTCGCTTGGAGTGATTAAAGTTAAGTAGACATCAAAAAGCACTAGAGAGTGCTAAAGTGCTAAGGGAGTATACAGGTAAACCTAGGAGTTACAAATTAAGGGGCCATAGGGTGATAATGGACCCGAAAGTATTAGACGGGGGCAGGTCTAGGAGTGGAAAGGGGTGTAGACCTTCAGGTACTGTCCAGAGATAGGGAAATGAGTGCTATAGCGGTAGGTAGCTCTCAAACGAGATAACGTGAGAGATAAACCCCAAAGGGACTCGTGGAGGCCCGAGGGGAGAGAAAGTAGACAGGGATAAGTAGACCCATAAGGGGGGAAGAGCGGAAGCCTATAGGAGTAGGAGGTGGAGAACCAACTACTACCATAAGTGGATGTATAGTACATAGATTGTAGTGGACATAGCTAGGTAAGCTAGTTCCACAAGTTGGTGAACTGTAAATCCGTCAGTTTGAAGCCCAGGTATGGGTGGAGACTGAGTGGACAAACCAAACGTATAACTGGCCATGTGGGTTCCATAAAGGGAAAATTAACCGTAAGGATGGTTAATCGAGAAGAAGAATTTAGTGAGTAACGAGTATTGAGAAATACTCTAAGAAAGAGTACCACGTAGGTACGAAATGAAAAGAAGAGAGTGAATATGGGAACAGAGTCGGGTAAGCATCGGGGGATGCGAGCCAATTAATAAAATAGGTATGCTACTGTTGGGGGCGATTGGAACCCAACGTGTAACACACTTGCAAGAGGCGGTATATGTTTGTGAACATCTGCTACACTGTAAGAAAGAAAAGAGTCAAACCGTGGGAGCAGATCCCGTTTGGTCAAGGGGAGTAGAAAATGTCTGAAAAGGTTCATGCTGGAGTTAATGGATTAAGTATTCCAAGTAGGAATGCAGGATCTAAGTGTGTTGAGGAGTCCGAGTGGGCCCATTTGGGGTAAAAGCCAACGGAAACCCAATGAGTAGAGTTAGCATAGGATGTTCAACTCTAAGTGGACTAACCTGAGGATGGTATAGATCCACAGTCATAGTCATGTTAAGCGCAGTCTTCGGATGTGAAGACCGAATTGAGCCTGAGGCAGAGTAATGAGTATGATGGTAAGGAGGAGACTGATGAGTTTCCATTATGAACAGAAATTATTACAAGTAGTAGTCAGAGAAGAGTCTAAGTCAGTCAGACATGGGATGTCGACAGGGAGTAACCTGAAGTGGTTATGGAAACCACTAAGGGTAAGTGTAGATGTCCGGAAAAGAAAGGGAAACACGAGTCATAAATGTAAGATCCTTTACCGTTTGGTGGAGAATCGGTAAGTGTAATACATAGTTGTGCTAGTGTCATGGAATTTAGCTTCGTCAGGACACGAGTTGGGTAAACCGAGTCGGTAGTGAGTGTAACAACCTCGGAAGGGTTGAGTACATTGATGGCACAAAGTATAAACACCTACGTAGGGTGTGTGTCGTGTAAGCGGTAAGTCTAGATGTAGAGTAGAGGGTGTAGTAAGATGTAAACAGACTTTTCTGGAGGAGTCCTTTACAAATAATATATCGGGGGAATACCAGCAGAAGGGTAGCTACTTGGTAGTAGAGGATACTTAGGTATGGGGACTCTGATGTAGGGGAGTACTTTGTCAGTTAGAGTTTATAGAAATAGAACCTAGTGTGCTATGCAAATAGCTAGTGTCTTGGTAAGCCTCACTAGACAAGGTAATAGTTAACTCCTCGAAGAACTAATTTCATCATATCCACCGTTTTGGTTAGGAACAGTCTGTAACTCAGTTTGAAATTGGAAATTCCAACTTGTTTCTAGCCCATATCCAAGCTAAGTTAGCTATAATTGAAGAAGTTAAATCCAAGCAAGATCAAGATGCCGACCTCAAATAGATCAGAGATACAGTGGTTAAGGGGGAGAAGGACGACGTCCGATTCTCCATAGATGACAGTGGCATACTCCAGTTGGAAAGACGACTGTGTGTACTTATGGTGGATGGTTTGAAAG
Source organism: Senna tora (assembly GCA_014851425.1). Taxonomy (NCBI): domain Eukaryota; kingdom Viridiplantae; phylum Streptophyta; class Magnoliopsida; order Fabales; family Fabaceae; genus Senna; species Senna tora. The sequence continues at coordinate 19,681,921 of CM026271.1, forward strand.
AAACAATCCTTAATGAGACACACAAGACAGCGTACACAATCCATCCGGGTAGTAATAAGATGTATCAGGATCTGAGAGAATTATACTAGTGGAATGGTATGAAGAAAGACGTGGCAGACTACGTATCTAGACGTCTAGTGTGTTAGCAGGTTAAGGCTGAACACCAAAGGCCCGCCAGAACACTTCAACAGATAGAAATATCGTGAATGGAAATGGGAGAGAATTACTATGGATTTTGTGTTAGGATTTCCGCGATCACAGAGGGGTTTCGATTCAGTTTGGGTAATCATTGATCGGAAGACCAAGTCTGCACATTTTCTGCCAATTAAGACCACTTACGGAGTGGGTCAGTATGTCCAGTTGTACCTATTAGAGATAGTGAGGTTGCACGGAGTACCGGTGTCGATTATCTCTGACAAGGGGCTACAATTTACCTCTTGATTCTGGAGAGCATTGCAGGAGGCGTTGGGGACAAGGGTTGATCTGAGTACAACGTTTCAGCCCCAGACAGATGGGCAGTCTGAGAGAACCATTTAGATTCTAGAGGACATGCTTAGGGCATGCATTATGGATTTCGGCAGAGGGTGGGAGAAATATCTACCGTTAGCAGAGTTTGCTTACAACAACAGTTACCAACCCAGTATTCAGATGGCACCCTTCGAGGCTTTGTACGGACGGAAATGCAGGTCTTTGATTGGGTGGTTCGAGGTCGGAGAGGCCAAGTTAGTTGGTCCAGAACTTGTTCAGGATGCTTTGGACAAGATAAAGTCCGTTAGAGAAAATCTAGTGACAGCTCAGAGTACGCAGAAGTCGTATGCTGACAACCAAAGGAGAGAATTTGAATTTGTTGTGGGTGAGCAGGTCTTCTTGAAAATTTCACCAATGAGGGACGTGATGAGATTTGGCAAGAAAGGCAAGCTAACTACAAGGTACATCGGACCGTTTGAGATTCTAGAACGTGTGGGAAATGTTGCCTACCGTCTATAATTGTTGGCGGAATTGGAAGGAGTTCATCCGGTGTTTCACGTGTCTATGCTTCACAAGTACCTGCCAGACCCCTCTCATATAATCCAACCCAGAAAGTACAACTAGCTGAAGGTCTAACTTATGAGGAGATGCCAATGGATCTTAGATCGCCAGTTGAAGAAGCTGAGGTTAAAGGAGATACCATTGGTGAAAGTCCTATGGTGAAACCATTCGGTTGAGGAAGCAACGTTGGAAGTTGAGGCGGAGATGCGCAGGACATATCCTCACCTATTTCAAGACTAAGGTTAGTATGTTATTTAAAATTCGGGGACCGAATTTCTTAAGGGGGGAAGATTGTAATACCCGAGAAATTTTTCGAAGTTTAAAATAAAATAAAAGGGGAAGAAAAGAAATAGAAAATAATTTTTAGGATTTATTTCAGGACCTAAGAAATTGGAAACCTGAATTAAATAGAGAAAGGAAATTAAATTAAAAATATATCTTTATTATTTTTAAGTGATTATTATTTATCTTATTATCTATTTAAAAAAAAGAAAAGAAAAGAAAATATATATTAGTTGTGTTTTAATTTTATTATTAATTAATTAATTTTTAATTATATTTATTTATTTATTATATTTATTTTTAATTATTTAAATTGGGGTGGGGGAATGTCGTGGGTTTAATTAGAATAGAAAAAAAAAGAGAAAAGAGAGAAGGGGATGCGTGAGAAGGAGAGACAGAGAGATAGAGAGAGAGAGAGAGGGAGGAGTGGACGGAGAAGAAGAAGGGGGAAGAGGGAGGAAACGTCACCGGAAAACTCCTCGGAGGAGAGCTAGTCGACGCCGGAAAAGCTCACCGGAGCTCGACTACAACATCTTCCACACCTCCCACCGATCCAATCAAGGTTGGTAACCCCAATTTCATTTGAAACCCTCAATTTCTCCATTTTTAGGGATTTCTTCGATTCACCTTCGATTGAGTTGTTTCTAGGGTTGATTGAGACCTTGGAATTCTTCTTGATCACTTAGTTGGAGTAGGAATCGTGACTATATCCTCGGGTTTGACCGAATTCGAATTTGGAAGGATTTGGGGTTGAAATTCTAAATATCCATAAATTGGTGAAATTATTGATAATTAGGATTGAGCTTGGATTTGAGAGAAGAGGCTTGGATTGGAATTATTGAAATTATATTGTTGAAATATTAGCTGAACAAGACCCGTGAAGAGTTGGCCCGAGGTTACTAAGGTTGAACCTTGACGTTAACGTGTCGGGTCCCTACTCGGATTGCCCAAATACACTTTAAGGGTGACGTTGAGAGTTTTAAACCTCCTCTCTTCGATCTTAAACGCCCAAGAAAAATTCTAAATATGCTATCAAGCATCAAGAATTCTTTTTGGTACTTTCCTGTTTCTCAAGGATGGAAACTTGCGGAACAATAAAGTGCAAATTCTAAAATGGCAATTTAATTCCTTCGTAATTATTAGGAAACCTTAAGTAGGATAATTTAGAAATATATTGAGGTTTAGTAACTCGAGTCCAAGGCTTTGTAATCACTTCAGATAAGTGATAGTTGTTATGAAACCAAGTGCGAGGCATTTGAGACTCTCATAGAAGGGAGGGAAGATGGATAAGACCAAGAACTCGGTTCTTGGTGACGTCTAGGTGCATCTTTAGGCACGAGCATGTCGTATGCATATGAGTTGCATATAGTGTAAGATGTTAACCACGTGAATGCGTTTGATAGGAAACCACGATTCGTCCAGAGCGGGAGTTACTCTAGGACAAGCACAAGGAAGCCGTCCAGGTGAGGGGTTTCCAATCCTTGCCCTACAGGGTTGATTGAGGATGTGGATATGTGGTTTGCCTACTTGCCTATTTGTAAGAATTATTTAGTGGATTAACATGCTATTGTCGTTCCTAAATTGTAATATATGAAAGTACTTGTATATGTGTGTTTGATTACAGGCAAAGAGGTACTGGAGGGTATCCATGTGATGACATGAGATACACTGAAAAGTACAAGCAAGGGGGTAAGTTGTTGATTGAGTCCAAGGTTTGGTTTACCCTATTAATTAGAAACTCATTAAAGAAATCGTAAAGAATTTGTTTGTAAACATCGACGTTTTATGGTAATCGAACTTAGGAAAGACCTTAGAGCTAGGTTATGATCTAATCAAGGGTTTGGGTATTAAATAAGGTTTAAAAAGATTCTCATAATTGATTAGTGAGTCATAGGGAGGTTCACACTACCTAGGTAAAGGCAGTTTAGGATAGTAATGGGTAGATAGAGTTAGAATCCCAGCTAAAAGCTTGGCACTAGGATCAGTTAAAGATTAAAAGAAATTACCCGTTGAGGCCATTGCCCTAGCCTGGCAGTAGGGCCAGTTAAAGATTAAAAGATTTGCCCATTGAGGCCATTGTCCATTGTGAGATACATGGACCAGTTGAGTGATTTATAGTTTTCATATGAAATGTTAAAAGTGATTGCTTGTTTATGAGAAGCATGATAGAAGAGCATGATCCGTAGGCTTATCTTTGATTTAATGTTATATTAATATTGCTTGGTCGTAATATAACATTTGATAAACTGGATTTTCATGCGCATGTGATTGTGGGTGTTTCCCTTTCCCCCGTTGTAGTGGTACCCGCCGCTACGATGAGGATGGGAAGCTTCTCACTGAGTCTGTTTGACTCACTCCCTCTGCTTCAATGTTTCAGATACAGGTATCAGGCAGGCATCGACGTTCGGACAGTGATACGGACATCAGACCATCCTTTACGCACTAGTTCACCTGGGTGGACACCGTTTTGTTATTTCGACTCTTTTGGATGTCCATATTATAAGTTGTAAGGGTTGTGTATATATATTTGTAGCTTTCGATATGTACCTACTCTAGACTTGTCGACTTCACATGTACTTAAAGACAGGGTCCAGTTTGGGAATAAACTAGGATATATGTATGAGTATATAAACTGCTACATGTGAATAGGATAGATCGTACGCATTGAGGCGTACGGTCAATATGGTATGGATATATATATTATGTGTGCTTGCTGCATGTGAATAGGATAGATCGTACGTATTGAGACTTATGGTCAATATGATATGAATATTTATATTATGAGTGTTGATATATATATCTATACACTGGGCTGAGCTAAAGCGGTTTTGAGCGAACCGTGGATTGCAGGTTAATTAGGCCACGAGTGAGGTGTGGCCACTATTATGATATATATATTGATTGAATAGCAGGGTAGTTATAGTTATGTTTACAAGGTAAGGCTTACGGGTTTAGAAGTAAAAACCTATTCATGTGCCGGTCACGTACTCCCGATTTGCGATCGTGACATCGGGGTCCTTGAAGAGATTTATCACTCGGACATGCTCAGCTTCCCCCCTCAGATCAAGAGGCGAAAAATGGGGAAACTAGTAGACAAGTCCAAGTACTGCCAGTTCCATAATGATTACGGGCAGGAAACCAACGACTGCATCCACCTAAAGTATCAGATCGAAGACCTGATCCGCAAAGGACAGCTCGGTAGATACATCAAGGAGGAGAGCAAAGCTAACACAGAACACTCACGAGAGGCCAACAATCAAACACCTACTCGCGGAGTCATCAATGTCATTGCAGGCAGTCTGCAGAGAGGAACTTCCTCATTACCACATAACAAGAAAAGGGTGGAGCGCTCCATACTTGCCCTTGACTATGCCCCAAAGCACAAGAAGAGGAGCGAGCCCAAAGGAGATCCCATCACATTCGATCTCACCGACATAGAGGGACCAGTCCAGGACGACCCCATGGTGGTAACCGCTATAATCGCCAACTACGAAGTCAAGGGAGTCTTGATCGACCAAGGATCCTCGGCAGATGTCCTCTACTTCAACACTTTCAAGAAACTCGAGTTGAATGAGGCTAGCATAAGGCCCTTCCCCGACACACTCATAAGGTTCTCAAGAGCCCAGGTTCCCGCAGAAAGAATCATTACCGCCCGAACAACCATAGGCACCTTACCAAAGGTCACGAGCCTCGATGTAGACTTCATCATCGTCTCAGCACCATCAGCATACAATGCGATCTTAGGGCGACCGTCCCTAAACAAACTCAGGGCTGTAGTGTCCACCGCACAACTCACAATGAAGTTCCCAACACCCCACGGGGTTGGAGAAATCATGGCGGACCAGAAACTGGCGCGAGCATGCTACGCAGCAACCGTAACCAAGACCGTCAAGGTCGCCCGCCTTGGTCCCCGTGAAACACGCGAGGAACGCCCCGAGGGTAAAGAGTCAGGAGAAAAGAAGCTGGAGTCCGCCTGCTCGGACCAAACCTCCACCTAAGCTCTGAACACACTTTGCGCTCCCATACCACCTTTCGGTCAAGTCACGTACGTCTCTTTATTTCAAATATAGAATTCACTTCAGCCTGACCTAGGTAACTCAAATGTAATCATCTTGCCTACTTTCAGCTTGACTAAGGTTAGCCTGACTGAGGCTGCACGAATGTAACCATTTTGTCTATTATTAATGGAAGTATTCCTGTCCGACAAGAGACATGACTTCAATTTGCAAAGTACTCGAATGAATCCTACCAAAGAACAACGGGCCGATCGCCTGAAGAAACGTTAAGCGCCTCCAGGGCCAAGCTAATATTCCCCCAGCAGCGCGGTAAAAAACCCCTCGGGTGCGAAAACACAAAATGAACATTCGAAAAAACCATGCTAGCAAACCGCATACAAACCGTCTTGATCACACAGTACTCATGCAACAAGTCTTTTTACCCAGACGTAAAGAGATAACAACGAAAAGATATTGTACTCACACAAACCTTTTTGCCAGAAGTAAAAACAGAGGCAGCAAAAACTCTTTAAATTCTCATTAAAACACCCTAAAAGTACATGAACCTATTCTTGGGCATCCCCAATATCTACAATGGCCAAGACCGCCGCAGGCTCAACATTGCTAACTCCACCCGACAGGCTTCTGCTGGATCGCTTCTGCTGGATCGCTTCAGCTAGATGCTGAGAAGTAGATCCAATCCCCGAAGTACGTCCGCCGATACGAGACAACACCTGGTGCTCCACCAGACGGTCGACCAGCTGACGAAGGTAGGCAAGGCTCAACGGAGGATTTATCTCTGTCCGACCGCGAAGCTCACCGTCAAAGAGCTCCAAAGAAGGGTGTAGAGAAGCCACCCATTCCGCTGAAAACCTCTCCCCACGGAGACGCTCAAGATGTTGAACCGCCAGAAGCATGCCGTACATCCTCTGCGCTAGCAACTCTCCCTGGAGATCAGCAATCTTGGCAACTCTCTCCTCAACCGCCAGCCAACCGGAAAGGTTTTCAGAAGCACGAGCCTCCGCAAAGCTTCGCGGAGAGAGTGTAACTCCTGCCGGCGCCTCTCAGCATTCTCCCGAAGGACGACCAGCTCTTTACGAGTCTTCTCCAATTCTGAGCGAAGAAGTTTAACCTCAGAGGCATGCTCGATTTCAGCTTTAAGACGGGCCACCTCGTGAGTCAAGGACTTAATCTCACGTCCCTGGTCCTCACATTCCAACTCCTTTGCGGATAGTTGCCTACGCACATCCACCAACCTCTTCTGGGAGACCTCCAGAGATTGGCTCTTGGAGGCTGCAACACCGAAAAACTGGTCCCGGTCAAGACGAATTTTCCCCTGCAAAAAGGCAAAAGTCAAAAACACAAAGGATAGCCCAGGATAGCGGAACACCAGGATAAAGAAGCTCACCACATGCTTCTCCCACTCAAGGCCAGCCTGGTCAAAATCAGCTAATGCCTCAGCAACTCTACCGAAGCCTCGAACAACAAGATTAAGGGGAGAAGTGTCCAGCCCCCTGGCTTCCCTCTCTCGCATCTACACGGGGAAGCGGCTGCCCAACGCCACCAGCTCGACGGGTAGTCCCCCCTTTGGTGGGCCAACGGGTTCAGAAGGGCCGATGCTCGACCCCGATACAACATCCTTTGAGGCAGCCACTTGGCTCACCACTACATTCCCTCTGTCTCACAGGGCCTTGACCTCCACGGCCAGGACATCCCTGGCTAGAGCCTCAGCCACGGGCTCACCTACCGGAACCCGAATCCCAGTAGAATCTCTAGCAGGCTCCTCAACCGCCACCCTAGCCTTCTTAGCAGCAGGCTGGTCAGCCCCATAAGCAGGACTCAGGACGGGAGGACGAGTCGATAGAATCACCTTCATAGGTGATTGGTGAATAGATGTGCAAGTGGGAACAAAGGTCGGAACAGCACCCTCCACCAAAGCCTCCGCTCACAAATCTGCCGGGTCACCTGTAACGACAACCGCGGCTCTGCACCAGAAGGTCGTTTCTTGAACCCTCCTTCTCTACTTTGGGTACCTCCATTGAAGAGACTCCTTTTCTCTCCCTCTCTCGGAGGCCACCTACGTCACTTCTTCCTTCCTTCCTCCTTTTCTCTCTTTGAAGACTTTCCTGCCGACGGTCTTTATCAGAAGACGGCGGTACGGGAAGCCATCCTTCTCTCCCACCTTCGGCAGGTAACATGGAGAAAACATCCACCACTACCTCTGGAGAAAGACTCTGCCCAAAGTTCTTCGCCCTACTCTGACCACCGTCACAAGTACGGCTAAGAGGAGGAGGAGGAGGAGAAGAAGAAGGGAGATCCTCTAAGTCTGTGAAATCGAAGGGATAAAAGCTATCGTCATCACCAAAAATGGCAAAACCCCTGCGAGAACAGAGAGCAAAAAAGAAAAAGGGGTAAGAATCAGAGCAAACAAAGCAAGGAGGTAGAAGAACGAAGGACAGCGAGAACGTAAAACCACGAACTTTTAAACGCTGGACATTTATAAAATACCTAGAGGCGCGATGATTCAAAATCTGAGCCCCCTCATATCCCGCAACGGATAAAAATAATTATCCTCTACAACCAGCCTGAGCGCAACAGTCCACCTTGGCCCGACGCGCAGAGAAAAAGAACGGCTCAGATTCACAACTTGGACAAAAGAGGCACAAAGTCTGAAAAGCCCACGAAAACCCAAAAGTCACTCAAGGACACCAGGGGGCCTTTTCGGAAAATCGTCGACCTAGGCTAATGATGACTACCTTCATAAACGAACCCGCATTTAATGAAGGAGAAACGACGGTAAATTACTCACATTAGGGTACTCATCAAAAACCTTGACGCGTGGCACCTGCAGCAGCCCGCTCCTTCAACAAACAACTCTCAACAAAGTTTCTTGTCCAGTCACTAACCGGAGACGAGCCAAACCAGAGGAGAGCATCTCAAAATGACCAAACGGCCCCTGACCTTTGGATCTCCTTCGCTCACCCGCAAGGGGCATCCTAGGAATTTCTCCTCTGAAGCAATGATGACTCCTCCTCGGTAAGTCGCATACTTTCTTCAGAAATGGCTCAAAAACTTGCTGAAGAAGTCAAGCAGTCAGCCACTCGAAATAAGACGCGTGGCACCCTCCAAACGTCTCTACTCCCACGGAGCAAAACGAAGGAACACCGTTTTGCAAGTCTGACAACTAGCTCGTAATGACCACATCTGCTTACGGACGAACTCTCCCTCACAAAGGCAACGAAAAATTTCGAAGTAACTTACAGACAAGAGAACTTAAGTCCACGGGCGCCCGACACCCGTACACTTGGGGGACTTATGTAACTTCGGAATATTCCGCCTTGGGACACGTGGCACTAAGCTTCCAGAAGCCTAGCGGCAGCACACGCTAGCAGCACGTGGGGATTGGGGGTGGGGGACGTGTGTATCTCTATATCTATATCTATATATATATACATATATATATATATATATATATATATATTAATATGGTTATTGGGTCTTGACTCACAAAATAGATACAGTGAGTAATTATTATAAAAATGGAGAAAAAAATAATTTTCCATGATTTAATTATTTATTATTTTAAAATGTAATAATAATTATTTTATTTTATTTTAAAAGTTAAAAACAATCAAATATTTAATTTCTTATTATTAAAAAATAATTTTATATGATATTATATTTTTAAAAAAATTAAATTATATGCACGGTACATGCGTGCGAAGCCTCTAGTATATATATGGTTTTGGACCCTTCTGGTCATTGGCCTCACAAAATAGCTATATTTTATAATTAAAAAAAATATGAAATAAAACATTATTAGATGAGATGTGAGAAAGAAAGATATCATGGGTAAGGTAGTTAATAATAGTGGTGAGAGAGGAGTTAGAAATATAGGTAGTTATTAAATTATTTATTATTTTAAAATATCTATATCTTCTATATATCTATATTTATATGGCTATGGACCCTTGGCAATGGGCGGGAACCCGTTCATTTTTGCACTAACCGCATCCGAATTCGCCCAACATATTCAATACCCGTACCCTAACTGAATCCCAAAATATGGTCATTTTTAATATCCGTACCCGTACCCTATCCAATATCCGAAATACTCGAAATACCCGAAATATCCAAAATACCGGAAAGATGTATTGGATATTGGATAGCCTATAATCAAGTAAACTACTCGATATCCACCCAATAAATAAAAAAATATAGAAATAATATTTTAAAATAAAAAAATACCTAAGTTATAAATACAAATAAAAAGCAACAATTTTAATAATCTATATAATATATAAAAAGAAGAGGCGCTAAACCCAAAGCTGACACATTAGACTATTTTAAAAATCTATGTGTCACCTACGTGGCGCCAATTAGGATGTGATTTGGCAGATGACTTGGTAATATTTAATCTAGAAACAATTAACTTCTTTTGATTCGTCCATTTTTGAATTGGGTGTAATCCTGTGAATATTCCAATATTATAATTAATTTGAATGAGTAACTGACACTTGAATCATGCTAATTGTCAATAGTATCTGAATAGTCAAATATCTGATAATAATCAGATCATGTATTCAAATATTCTAATAGTCAAATATTATTAATTTGAATACATGATTTGATTATGATAATATACTTTTTCTTTTTTAATCATGTATATTCACGCTATTAAAATGATACTATATCTCCGTCCACTGAGTTTTTATTCCGCAACAGAGAAAGCATTGTGGAGGAAGTAAAAACTAAAGAGTGTTGAATCAATCTGCATGAGAATGGCGAAGAACAAAGCAATGGCGCTTCTGCTTCTATTTTGTTTTGGTAAGAATTTTTATCAAATGACCTTATCATTTAAGATCTCTAACTATGATTGTTCCTAAAATTGACTGACGTGAGTGTGCATGCATTAATATGTTCGAAAAAGCTTTCTTGCCTAAATACACCGGGTTCATTTTTTGTTTGGATTTTTATTTCTGCAATGTTTATATTGTTACATATTATGTTTTTCTAATATTAGATATGTGGCTTTTCATACCTCTATAAGTAATAACTGATTATTGTCTTCAATTTTTTATGAAGCTATTTTGAAGGAAAGATGCCACAAGTGGTTTCAATAGGATGGACAAGATTGGAGAAAGACTGCAGGAGGGTTTGGGAGCGTTAATAAAGGTACAATATTGCAATTTTAAAAAGAATTTCTTTCATGATTTGATCGATACATTTTTTTAAAACCTCAATTAGTATATGGTAAATAAGATTTTAAAGCATTGCTACATTAGCTATAAAATTCACCAAAAAACGGGAGAGGTTGAGTAACGTCAAATATTTGCTTTAAAATAAGCTAACACGAATATAGTATTACTATTTATGTTTGTATCTTATCATATATGCTATGTATTTCACTTTTTTGCTATTTTTCATAATTGACACAAGAATGGTTTCTTTATTCAAAAATTAGTTTTTTTATTTTTTAACTTTTCTTTATTTCTAATGGCTTCTTCTTAATCTAACGGATACTAATCATCAAAAAATTGAGTTATGTGTTTCTTTATGATTGGTTATCTTTACTAATTATGAGTTGTGATTTGTAAAGTAAAGAGAATTTGCTTTTTTATTTAGAAGTCGTTGCTTACTTAACAAATATGATGAGACCTTTGTTTAACACAATGTAATGATCTAATTGCTGCAGCTGTAGGCATTAGCCAACCTTCTAATTGATTAATGCAACTTATATGTTTCCAAAGTTGAAGACTTGCCTTTGGAAAATTAGGTTAAGGTGATCGAGAAAAAAAAGAAGACAACAATTAGTACAAATCTAAAAAGTATTTTGAAAAAGATTTTATATGTTACTTTGGATCCAGAAAATGGAGAAGAGCAAAGAATTTGAGGGTTTTTAAGAGATCATGTGCGCGACATATGGTGCACTTTTGTTAAAAGATTAACAAACTAAATTACAGGGTACTAAATTGTTAACAATACAAACCTCAAAACATCTTATTGACAAAAGTAAAACACATGGTACCTAATTAAAATTAGACCAAATCACATGACACTAAAATATAATTTACCCTATATTTAAATTATTATTTTTTCTGCAATACACAGCTTAAAACCGTTAGTCAAGCCTATGTTTTTTTATTGGACATTTAATTTTTTTTAAATAGAACAAGTATATCTTTATTAAATCTAAATAGAATCTTGATAAATATATATAATTAATGATGCCATATTCAAATTTATATTTCTTATTTAATACGCAATTTATAATAATAATAATTGGTGTATTTTTCAAATTAAGCAGGAACTAGAAGTCAAATATTGATAGGGATGATAATGGGTAGGGTACTAAATTTCCCGAATTCAAACCTAGACTTAAGCGGGTATCAAAATCAATCCCCATCCCCGGACCCTATGAATAGTCAAATTCCCATACCCGGGCCCAGACACATAAAAATTTAAAATATATTATTATTTTATTAATATAAAATGAATTTTTATCAATTATTTTCATCTATAAACGCAAAAAGTAAAAAATTAAATTATAAATATAAATGTACTATTAAATTACTTCAATATTTATAATTTATAAAATATTTAATATTTTTTCTTAAAATTATATATTTTCTCAACACAAAATAGTTTTAAAATATTATTTTTTTTATATGTAAAAATAAATAATTACTATTGCGGATAGGGTACGGGTAGGGTACCTCCTTACCCAGACCCGGACCCGTTGACTTTGTACCTGAACCCATACCCAGACCCACAGGATAAAATTTCAGGGTACCCATTGGGTATGGTTATTTTGATCATCCCTAAATATTGAGAACAATTCTGACATTTGTGTATCTTATCTCTTCACTCATTATTTTCATAATCAACTAAGATATTTTTGATATCATTAATGCCATATCATATTTTATTTAATATCCCTCTTTTATTGATGTAACATAATCAAATTGTTTTAGGGCGCCAATCAATCCATTCTACCATTCGAATTTCATCTTCTGTATACAAGGATTTGGAACATGCAACTAATATTATGTTTTCAAATTTCATCTCTCTAACAAGTCGCCTGTCACTCTTCTTGCTTCATACCTTTCTTCATCTCAAACCTTTCATCCACCAGGTATCATTATTTTAGTTGTGTCTATTCCATCGGTATGCAATTTTAAATATACCAATGCATTATAGATTTCATTATCTCATTTCATAAAAGTTTTAATGAGTACTATATTGCCAGATCTCTGCAAGCTAATTAGATGAAATGGCTTCCAAGAACTTTTCTTTAAGGAACAAGCAACCATTGACGTCAACCAACAATTCATCTTCTAACAAGAGATCTAAATGCAACGATTCTGTAGTTGAAGGTATTTTTATTTTATATGAAATTTCTTTTTCTTATCTTATCATCCATATGAAGTACCTTTTATTAATTTCCAAAAATATACTTATTCCTTACATCTTGAACGAATTTCTAGCCAATCAAGAATCCACGCCATCTAAAAAATCATTCACCCAACGGTCTCCTCTTTCTGACATAACAAATGGTAGGTTTATTTTTGAATTTTTTAGTTTTTTTATTTATACTGTTCCAATAATTAGGTAGTTAATTCATTCAAAAATCAAATGTCTCAGTTACTCACGTTCCAATATATCCTCTTTCTCCATATTCACAAGTTGGTTATAATTTCTGCATTTCAGGTAAGTATTTTGAAAATCTTGATTTTACTCTCAACCTAAGCACTATATTCCAATTCACTATCAATGTCTTCTTACCGAAGTAACATTAATGTTCTATACTGTTAATAAAAAAGGATACCAATATTCGTTGCCAGTCCCTTTCGTACACCAACCATTTCTTTCGACTCCTGGTATGTTATTCTTCAAATTTCTCTTACATATATATATATATATATATATATATATATATATATTGTAATACCCCGGAAAATTTCGAGGATTAAAGAATGTTTTATTTAAAAATTTCAAGGATTAAAAAATGATTTATTTCGGGGCTAGGAATTTAAAACTTTAAAAATAATATAAAAAAATATGAAAGTTAAATAAAACCGGAAAGGAATTTTTTTCGAGGATTGTAATACCCGAAATTTTTTTTTTCGAGGTTTAAAATAAAATAAAGGATGAAAGAAAGAAGTAGAAAATAGTTTTTGGAATTTAATTCGGGACATAAGAAATTGGAAACCTGAATTAAATAGGGAATGGGAGTAAATTAAAAACACATATTAGTTATTATTTATTTAATTATTAATTAATTTATTTAATTATATTTATTTATTTATTTATTTATTTATATATTTTATAATTATTTTAATTATAATTACTTATTATTATTATTATTATTTTTAAAAAAAAAGGGAGGTGGACGTGGGGTTAGGTGATATAAAGAAAGAAAAAGAAAGAAAGGAAGGGAAAGTGAGAGAGAGGGATTTGTGAGAAGAAGAGGGAAGAGAAAGAAGACGAGAGATAGGTAGAGAGAGGGAGGAGTGGATGGAGAAGAAGAAGGCGAGGAGGGTGGTTCGCCGGTGAAGAGCTAGCCGACGCCGGGAAGAGTCACCGGAGCTCGGTTACAACATCTTCCACACCTCCCACAAATCGAATCAAGGTTGGTAACCCCAATTTCATTATAAACCCTCAATTTCTCCATTTTTAGGGATTTCCTCGATTGACCTTCGATTGAGTTATTTCGAGGGTAGATTGACACTTAGAAAGTGTTCTTGAACACTTAGTTGGGGTAGGAATCAAGATTATATTCTCGGATTTGCCCAAATTCGAATTTGGAAGGATTTGGGGTTGAAATTATAATTATTTCCAAATTGGGGAAAATTGTTGATAATTAGGATTGAGCTTGGATTTGAGTAAATAGGCTTGGATTGATATTATTGAAATTATAATTATTTCCAAATTGGGGAAAATTGTTGATAATCAGGATTGAGCTTGAATTTGAGTGAATAGGCATGAATTGATATTATTAAAATTATATAGTTGAAATATTAGCTGAACAAGACCCGTGAGGAGTTGACCCAAGGTTACTAAGGTTGAACCTTGACGTTAACGTGTTGGGTCCCTGCTCGGGTTGCCCAAATGTACTTTAAGGGTGATGTTGAGAGTTCCAAACCTCTTCTTTTCAATCTTAAATACCCTAGAAAAATTCTAAATATGCTATCAAGCATCAAGAATTATTTTAGGTACCTTCTTGTTTCTCTAGGATGGAAACTTGCGGGACAATGAAGTCCAAATTCTAAAATGGTAATTTTATTCCTTCATTATTATTAGGAAGCCTTAAGTAGGATGAATTAGAGGTGTATTGAGGTTTAGAAACTAGATTTCTTAGAACCCGAGTAAGAACACAAGTTGAAACAAAATGCTTAAACCATAAAAAAAAAGGATTCCTTCCAATCAAGTTAGATAAGCTTCCTTAGCTGTGAGTACAAATTAGATAGAGGTCTAATACTCAAATCCAAGTATGTGAAGCACTCAAGTAGAGTGTTATACGCGAGTAAGTCAAGTGTCCGAGGAAGGATACACATAAGTCGGGATAGAGAAGTCCAATAAGACCAAGAGCTTGACTCTGTGGCAACCATGGACTACACGTGAGAGTGATGGAGACATAAATAACAAGTTAAGCTAAGTAATAACCTTAATGAAGTAAATGTTGTTCTTATAGGAACAACGGCACACGATTGAGTGCAACAGGAACTCCGAGGAGACTAAAGTTACAGGAGAGGATTGCATGGAAGGTTGGCCAAGGTGAGGGTTCTTCCATCTTTGCTCCTATGGTTGTATGCTTATGTGGATTACATGAGTATGTATATTCTCTGCTTGGCTGGTATGTGTTAGCTAGAGATATAGAATGCTAAAAGAATGAAAGAACTAGAAAATAGGTTGTGGAAAGTAGCTTGGATAGGAAGACATAGGAGTAGAGTGTAATTGTTTGATATGATTGGTGTGTTACAAATCCAACTCATACACTCCGGAGGCATGATGAGTATTTTATTAAATCTTTTCCACGACGGTAGCTAGAGTCCTTGTACGAAAGGACTATTTGAAAACTCGTCATGACGGTGACTTAAATTAAAATCATGAAAAGGGAGTTATTGGTGGGTTTCGAATTTGGTTATGCTAGCGATGTGAGACATCGACTAGAACAACGTCAGATGGCACTTGAGACCTCAGTTTTATAATCACCGTGACGATGGTCACTGCCCTATCCTGGTAATAGGGTCAGAAAGGATTTATATTGCTATGACGATAGCTTGAGGCTCAGAGAGTGCATCTGGACGGGTATATGAGTTATATCTTGTTGAGGATACTTGTACATATTAATAAGGAGAAGAATTGTTGATCCTTCGGGAAAGATACAAAGAATCCTATTAATATGTGAGACTAAAGAAAGGAGACACGGGAGGAACCTACGGGTGAATCGTGAGCCTAGCCTAGTAAAAGAGAAATCATCTTGTGGAGTTGGTCCAGGGTGTGTCAGTGGCCATGCTTTGAGACGTCGTGTCGTGCCCACCATGTGGCCTGGTTAGGTAATGGACGAGTGGGCTCAAGCTATTGCCCCGCAGCAAGGGGTCAGGACATGCCACGTGGTGGCTAAGTATCAGTTGTTTGATAGATAGAAGTTGATTGTGTTTGATTAATATAAAAGACGATCTTTTACATGATTAACCATAGAAGAGAGATAGTATAAATAAAACTTATAATTAGAGAACCTTATATAAATATATAAGAAATTTTACTTATTTTTTTATATTAATTTTATTTTTTATATGAACTATTAGAGGGAACTTAAAATCTTAATATGCATTATTTTTTCTTATGGCATCAAATAATTATTAGAGAGAGTAAGAAAATGAGAAGAAATTAAGAGTAGGTAGTAGAGACTAGAGGGGACAGAGATGAGAGTGAAAAGTAACGCATCACTAAAGTCTTGTTATTAATGTAATCCAACTTTTTATATATAATACAATAGAAAAATACCATTGAGCCATCAAAGTCTTCTTATTTAACTGTTGCAACTTTTTATACATAATACAAATATAAACCTATTAAATAATTAATACATACATAAGTTAATAAAATATATAATTTATATATTAAAAAGAAGTTTAAAAAGTTAGAATATTATAAAATAATTTTTCTTCTGTACAAGATTATTTCATGGTTATAAAATTAATAATATATATATATATATATAATAATATAATTTATATATGTAAGCTTTTATAATATATTATATATATACATTATTTTTAATTATTTATGATATCATTCGGTCCAACCGATGGTTCAATCGGTTCAACCGTGACCCGGAAGTCTGTCCGAGTCAAAGTCCGATCCGCATTTTAAAACATTGGTTAGAACATATTTATATCATATTTAGGATGCTTACTTCGGAAATTGATGTAAATCCTTACAAAATATTTTGTTTTTGTTTTGTTTAAGTTAAATGCTAATTGCACTAAGAATATTCATGCTATATAATCTTTAATTATTGAACGCGCACAATAGATTGCGCCCAATAGCTTAATACATAAATTTTTTTGCCCAAATTTAATACGTAATTGATTATACATTTTCAGTTTACTTTCCCTATTTTATAAAAACTAATTGTCACTCTTAATAAATGCTAATATAAGTAAAAGGATAAAGTTTCAGAGGTCTAAAACTAGCCATAGGCACACAGTTTTCAGCAAACCCCTTATTTTTCTATCCTAAAAACACTTTCACCCATCTATAAAAGGGCATTAACCTTATGTATGTTGACACACAAACTTGTAGTTCCAAGTTCCAACCTCGTCCATTTGCCCTAGATTTTATGAAGAAATTGGTCATGGATGATGAAGATTATGGTGATGGTGATTCATTAAAGGGTTGGTTAAATATTATGAATTCATCTATCAAATCAATGAAGTATCAATGGTATTCATCAACATATTTTCTTTTTTGTTATGTGATATATGATTTACATATTTTTCAAATCAATCATCCATTCACCTATACTCTGAAAACTTACTATGACTTTTTTTTCCCACCAGATTGTTGCTATTGGTGTAACACTGCCCCCTTATCCTAAGATCCATTTTTAGTGGATTAATAATATATATAAGTTTAATTACATAGGACAAGTGTGTTACTAATTCCTTTACCTGAGTAATTTTTAAAACTTTTATCAAGTTATTACTATACAAAATATTCATTTCGGTTCGAGTCATCACTCACGGGTTCTATCCTGATTCTTATAGCGGAAGAAAAATATAAAATCAGGAAACAAATTAAAACATTCATACACATGCAGGACCATCTTTCACATAAATATATATATATATAGTGTGATAATAGTATATATATATATATATATATATATATATATATATAAGTTAGTCAATCTTGGGAACCGGAGGCAACAATCCTGCCACTCAGGTTCCTTTCAAAAAGACCATGTCAGAACAATCACAAGTCTCATAAAGTCTATTGTAAGAAGTTCCTATGATGCATATCAAAATAGCTAAAACTACCAGGGGTCCGTACCCATCTACCTCAAGCTCCAATCCCCATCAGTCACCTATTCATCTGATACATGCCGGCACTGAGTGAGAATAAATCTCAGTAGGTATAGCAATCCAAGTTTGAAAACTACTAGCATGTACCATCGTACTCTTTACGGAAAATTCATTGCATTCTAATTCTTTATAAAAGAGGGAAACTTTAACTATTGGATGTAATATAACTTTCCTTTACCTGACGTCATGATTATCCAGCCATGACTAAAACATATGTGCTGAGCTTACTACGGTTGTACAGATAAGAGATATAGAGAATTTCAAATAAATCATACCTCATCTTGTAACATGATCCATCTTACACATATATGGAGTTAAGAGAAATAGATAATGACACATCAATGTAAAATCAAAGAGAAAACAAGAGTCATCGGGAGTGCCGCCCAGCGAACAACTCCACGTACCCCTACAACACACATGAATGAAAACAATTCTCTTTGTGGTAGCTTGCCCTAACTCTAGTACAATCTGAGACATCCCTCAGCCAGATCCGAGTACTAACTGGACCAATGTATCCCAAAGGCCCTGACCATCGTATCCCGAATGGCCATTACCCAAATAGAAGGTTACCATTGTATCCCAATGATCTGAGCCATCGTATCCCGAATGACTCCCTTCCATATTGGTACAATCTGAGGCGTCCCTTAGCTGGATCCGAGTACTAACTGGACCAATGTATCCCAAAGGCCCTGACCATCGTATCCCGAATGGCCATTACCCAAATAGAAGGTTACCATTGTATCCCAATGATCCGAGCCATCATATCCCGAATGAATCCCTTCCATATTGGTTCATCTCATGGGATCACTACCTTCATCTAAAGGTAGATCACACCCACCCCGAATTATAGAGTTTGGTTAATGTATCCCAATAACCTGAACCATCGTATTCTGATGATCGTTTCCCATTCTTGTTCGGGCCATGAGGCTATGGAATCGCCACCCTCTGTGGTGGATCATTTCCCCGGTACGCCAGTCACTATTACAATCACTAGGGTAATGAAGCCTAAGCCATGATTATGTTTAATCCTAAGTACGTGACCCTCTAATGGCCATGAGAGTTCACTAACTTAGAATTTGCAATCAACACGGGTTTTCGAAAACAATTTCATTAGAACACTCACCGTGGAACAACCAATGACCATCCTATACCAGCCACCGATCATCCAAACATAGGCCTCACTCTCCCTAGGATTGTACTAGAACTACTCCCCTTATTTCTCGATCATTCTCTCTCAAATTCCCTTTTTAAAAATTCAATGATTCATGTTATCACAATTTTCATCATGTAAATCTTTATTTAGGATGTTGTTTGAGCTTTGAAATGACTCTTAAAAGTTGGTAAACTCATTTAAAGAAGTTGAAGGAAAGAGTGAAAGTCACTTGAAGTGGAAGAAGGAAATTCATTTGAAATAAGTAAAAGATTGAGTCTTAGGAATATTTCCAAAAGAAGTTATAAAACTCATTAGCTATGAGGGAACAAAGTTCAATTGAAATAGGGAAAGAATTGAGTCTTAAAAGAAGATAATAATAAGTACTAAACTCATTTTAGTTGAAGGAAAAGAAACCATTCAAAATAAGGAAGAAATGACAACTTTTCAAAAACTAGAATCTTGGTGGTGTGTAAACAGAACCCCTAACTTTCAGTAAAAATACAACTTAGAAAGATTAGGATGTAAGATTTCATATGGCTTTGGAATCACTCGAATCCATCTAGTAACCAATTCAGAAAACACATTTAAACAGAGCAAGGTCAGATTCAAATCAGCATGCAACATTTGGCAAGCTTCATTAAAATGGTCATATCTCCTTCTATACTTAACGAAATGATTTGATTTTTCTTCCTAAATCAACCTTAGATATAACATATTCTGATTATCAATTCATTTCAGCAAGGATTTGAGCCATTTAAGAGCAGTAATTTAAAAACAGTAGCCAATCATACAAAAATTCTGCATCAGTTTAGAAAATAGAACCGCAGACTTTCTAGGAAATTTCCAGAAGATCTACCGTTGGAAATTTTTGGAAAAATACACTTTAGAAAGCTTAGGATGTTAGCTTTCATATGGCCTTTGAATCACTCAAATCCATCAAGCAACGAATTCAGAAAACACATTTAAAAAGAGGAAGGTCAAATTCAAAAATTCAGTTTTTGACAATAAACTTGTTCCACGATCTAATCGTTAGAATATTTTGAAAAAATACATTTAGAAATCTTAGGATGTAAGCTTTAATATGGCTTTGGAATCACTCAAATCTATCGAGAAACGAATTCAGAAAACACGTTTAAACAGAGGAAGGTCAGATTCAAAACAATTCAGTTTATGGCTGTAAACATGCTCTACGAATTTGTCTAAATTAAGCCCGATTTTTGTAATACCCCGGAAAAATTTCGAGGATTAAAGAATGATTTATTTAAAAAATTTGGGGATTTAAGAATGATTTATTCCGGGGCTAGGAATTAAAACCCCAGAAAGAATATAGAAAAAAAAAATGAAAGTTAAAAAAAACCGGAAAGGGAATTTTTTTTTCAAAGATTATAATACCGAGAAGATTTTTCGAGGGTTAAAATAAAATAAAAAATGAAAGAAAGAAGTAAAATATTTTTTTTTGAATTAATTTGGGACCTAAGAAATTAGAAACCTAAAATAAATTGGAGGGGGAACTAAATTAAAATATTATTAGTTATTAGTTATTGTTTATCGTGGGAGTGGATCCCGTTTGGTCAAGGGGAGTAGAGCATGTCCGAAAAGGTTCATGCTGTAGTTAACGGATCAAGTATTCCAAGTAGGAATATAGGATCTGAGTGAGATGAGGAGTCCGAGTGGGCCAAGTTACGGTAAAACCCAACGGAAACCCAACGAGTAGAGTTAGCATAGGGTGTGCAACTCTAAGTGGACTAACCTGAGGATGGTATAGATCCACAGTCATAGTCATGTTAATCGAGGTCTTCGGATGTGAAGGCCGAACTGAGCCTGAGGCAGAGTAATGAATATGATGGTAAGGAGGAGACTGGTGAGTTTCCATTATAAATAGAAATGACTACAAGTAGTAGTCAGAGAAGAGTTTAAGTTAGTCATACATGGGATGTCGAAAGGGAGTAACCTGAAGTGGTTATGGAAACCACTAAGGGAAAGTCTAAAGTCCGAAAAAGAAAGGGAAACACGAGTCATAAATGTAAGATCCGTTACCGTTTGGTGGGGAAACGGTAACTGTAATACATAGTTGTGCTAGTGCCATGACATTTAGTTTTGTTAGGACACAAGTAGGGTAAACCGAGTCGGTAGTGAGTGTAACAACCTCGGAAGGGTTGGGTACACTAATGGCACAAAGTATAAACACCTACGTAGGGTGTATGTCGGGTATGCGGTAAGTCTAGATGTAGAGTAAAGGGTGTAGTAAGATGTAAACAGACTTTTTCTGGGGAAGTCGTTTACAAAGAATATATCAGGGGAATACCGGTAGAAGGGTAGCTGCTTGGTAGTAGAGGATACTTAAGTACGGGGACTCCGATGTAGGGGAGTACTTCGTCAGTTGGGTTTATAGAAATGAAACCTAGTGTGCTATGCAAATAGCTAGTGTCTTGGCGTGTTCCAAGACAGATATAAGGAGTCACTATAAAGGTAGCTAGTCAGGCAAGCAGATTGAGTCAAGGTAAGCCTCACTAGAGAAGGCAATAGTTAACTCCTCGGAGAACTATATTGGAGCATGGCATGTGGTCGTGCCAAACACTCCATTGCAAAAACTAGTAGCACAAAGTAAATTGAAACTAGGAAAGTTAGGTATCCTCGGGGAAGGATACGACAACAGATAGAGTCTTTCGGTTAACACCTCGCGGAGGGGTGGTTAACTACGAAACTAGAAATACCAACGATCACAGAAAGAATATGTAGAAACCAGATAGTGACCTTACGACTCTAGGGAAGAAAGATGAACCGTAGGGTAAAACGGTAAAACTTCCACATTGAGGGAAACCATAGAGGAAATTGAGCCAAGGGATGGTAGCAAGCCAACGACCCCACGAAGGAGATGAAATTCGGGGACCGAATTTCTTAAGGGGGGAAGATTGTAATACCCCGGAAAAATTTTGAGGATTAAAGAATGATTTATTTAAAAATTTTGGGGATTTAAGAATGATTTATTCCGGGGCTAGGAATTAAAACCCCAGAAAGAATATAGAAAAAAAATATGAAAGTTAAAAGAAACCGGAAAGGGATTGTTTTTTCAAAGATTATAATACCGAGAAGATTTTTCGAGGGTTGAAATAAAATAAAAGATGAAAGAAAGAAGTAAAATATTTTTTTTTGAATTAATTCGGGGGCTAAGAAATTAGAAACCTAAAATAAATTGGAGGGGGAACTAAATTAAAATATTATTAGTTATTGTTTATTTAATTTTTAATTAATCTATTTATTTATTTTATACAATTTTAAGATTTTATTATTTTTATTAATATATATTAGTTATTAAATAAAATAAAGGAAAGAAAATAAAAAGGGAAAAAGAGAGAGAGGGAGTGTTACGGGGAAAAAAGCAGGGAAGGAAGAAAAAGAGAAGGAAAGGAGAGAGAGGGAGAGCTAGGGCTTGGAGGTGGGAGGAGATCCGGCGGGAATCTCGCCGGAACTCAGCGAGCCGGAGTTGGAGGAGGAGCCGGAGATCATCCTTGTCATCTTCCTCGTCTCAATCTCTCGAGTTAAGGTTGGTACAACGCCCGATTCTCTCCAAGTTCCCATTTTATTCATTTTTCTTCATTTTGGGAATTAAGTTGAAAATCCAAGTTTGGGGGGATTTGAGGGTAGAATAATGTTTCTAAAGTGTTCTTGAACACTCATCGGGGTTAGGATTTGAGGCTAGATCGTTGAATTTGGCCGGATTCGAAGTTGGAAGAGTTTGGGGTTTATAAAACCCGTTTTTCTCAATTTCGAACAATCAACGATTCGGCGACGAATCGGAGTTGGATTTGAGTTGTAGGACTTCCTAAATATAGTATATATGTAGGAGAACAAGACCCATGAAAAGTGGGATCGAAGCCGGATTGGAAGATGGTCGAAAAGGCGGCCGAAACCAGCCACAGCACAGCAAAAACGCTACTGTGCTGCGAGCTGGTGCTGCAGCGCCCACTTGCTGGTTGGCCAAGGGCCACCAAGGCAGCACCTTGGCGCCGCAGCGCTCAGTCCCTGCATGGCTTGCCCTAAGCCCATTTTTAGGGCGAATTAAGACCTCCAAACCCCCTCTCTTCAATCCTAAACACCCTAGAACACTCCTAAACATGTTTTTGAGAATTAATTCACTTTTTGTGGATTAAATCATTCTACGTGCCTTCTTGTTTCTCAAGGACGGAAACTTGCGGAACAAATTAGGTCTAACTTTGTGAATTGAAACCTTATCCCTTCACAACCTTCAGGAAACCTTAAGTACGATGAATTGGAGGTATATTGAGGTTTAGAAACTAGATTTCTTAGAACCCAAGTAGAAACACAAGTTGAATTAAAATGTTTGACCTTCCAAGAATTTGGATTCCTTCCAATTAAGTTAGATAAGCTTCCTTAGGTGCGAATATAAGTTAGATAGAGGTCTAACACTCAAATCCAAGTATGTGAAACACTCAAGTAGAGTGTTATATTCCAGTAAGTCAAGTGTCCGAGGAAGGATACGCATAAGTCGGGATAGAACGACACATGATTGAGTGCAACAGGAACTCCGAGGAGACTAAAGTTACAGGATGGGATTGCATGGAAGGTTGGCCAAGGTGAGGGTTCTTCCATCTCTGCTCCTAGGGTTGTATGCTTATGTGGATTACATGAGTATGTATATTCTCTGCTTGTCTGGTATGTGTTAGCTAGAGGTATAGAATGTTAAAAGAATAAAGGAACTAGAAAATAGGTCGTGGAAAGTAGCTTAGATAGGAAGACATAGGGGTAGAGAGTAATCGTTTGCTATGATTGGTGTGTTACAAATCCAACTCATACACTCCGGAGGCATGATGAGTATTTTATTAAATCTTTTCCACGACGGTGGCAAGAGTCCTTGTCCGGAAGGGCTAAACTTTATTTTGAAATCTCGTCACGACGGTGAATTAAATTATAATCATGCAAAGGGAGTTATTGCTGGGTTTCGGATTTGATTATGCTAGAGATGTGAGACATCGACTAGAACAACGTTAGATGGCACTTGAGACCTCAGTTTTATAATCACCATGACGATGGTCATTGCCCTATCCTGGCAATAGGGTCAGAAAGGTTTTATAATGCTATGACGATATCTTGAGGCTCAGAGAGTGCATCTGGATGGGTCTATGAGTTATATCCTGTTCAGGATACTTGTACATATAAATAAGGAGAAGAATTGTTGATCCTTCGGGAAAGATACAAAGAATCCTATTAATATGTGAGACTAAGGTAAGGAGACCCAGGATGAACCTACGGGTGAACCGTGAGCCTGATCTAGTAAAAGAGAAACCATCCTGTGGAGTTGGTCCAGGGTGTATTAGTGGCCATGCTTCGAGACGTCGTGATCGCAAGGAACGTGTGTCAGGTCAAGCCTAAATACATTTTGAATTGAAAATTGCGATTGAATCTCAAAAGAACTCCAGAAGTGAAAGTTTAAACGTGTTGTTGCACAGGTGTGTCAAACCAAATGCATCGCGTTGTATTTGGAAATCCGAGTGGATTTAATGCTTGAATGGGGCTCGTGATCACATGGAAGGTATGTCAAGTTATGCCTAAACATATTTTCAACTCAAAATCACGATTAAATCTCAAAAGCACTCAAGAATTTCAAGTTTAAACGTGTTATTTCATAAGAGAGTCAAATTGATCGTTTCCCGTTGTATTTGGGAATCCGAGTGGATTAAATGCTCGAATGGGGCTCGTGATCGCATGGAACGTGTGTTAATTCATGCCTGAACACATTTTGAATTGAAAATTGCGATTGAATGTCAAAAGAACTCGAGAAGTATAAGTTTAAACGTGTTGTTGCACAAGTGAGTAAGAAATATCGCTTCGCGTTGTATCTGGGATTCGTGATCGCATGGAAGGTGTATCAATTCTTGCCTAAACACATTTTGAATTGAAAATCATAATTGAATCTCCGAGGAACTCAAGAAGTAAAACTTTAAACATGTTGTTGCACAAGTGAGTCAACCGATCGCTTCGTGTTGTATTTGGCAATCCGACTGGATTTAATGCTCGAATGGGGTTCGTGATCGCATGGAAGGTGTGTCAAGTCATGCCTAAACACATTTTGAATTGAAAATCCCGACGGAACCTCAAAAGAACTCAAGAAGTACAAGTTTAAATGTGTTGTTGCGGAAGTGAATCAAATTGATCGCTTCGTGTTGTATTTGGGAAACCTTGTCGATTTCATGCTCGAATAGGGTTCGAGATCGCATGGGTGGTGTGTCAAATCATGTCTAAAGACATTGTGAATTAAAAATAGCAATTGAATCTCAAAAGAACTCAAGAAGTATAAGTTGAACTGTGTTGTTGCACTAGTGAGTCAAAAAGATCGCTTCGCGTTGTATTTGGGAATCCGAAAGGATTTTGATGCTCGAATGGGGCTTGTGATCGCATGAAAGGTGTGTCAAGACAAGTCTCAACACATATTGAATTCAAAATCATGATTGAATCTGAAAAGAACTAAAGAAATACAAGTTTAAACGTGTTGTTCACTAGTCAGTCAAAAGGATCGCTTCGCGTTGTATTTGGGAATCCGAGTATATTTAATGCTCGAATGGGGCTCGTGATCGTATGGAAGGTGTGTCAAGTCATGTCTAAACACATTTTTAATTGAAAATCGGGATTGAATCTCAAACGAACTCAAGAATTACAAGTTTAATTATCTTGTTCACTAGTGAGTTAAAAATATCGCTTCGCGTTGTATTTGGGAATCCGAGTGGATTTAATGCTTGAATGGGGCTTGTAATCCTAAACACTTTTTGAATTGAAAATCACGATTAAATCACAGAAGAACTCAAAAACTAGAAGTTTAAACATGTTATTGCATAAGTGAGTCAAATTGATCGCTTCGCGATGTATTTGGAATTCGAGTGGATTTAATGCTCGAATGGGGTTCGTGATCGCATGGAAGGTGTGTGAAGTTATGCCTGAACACATTTTGAATCGAATATCCCGCTTGAATATCAAAAGAACTCCAGAAGTACAAGTTGAAACGTGTTATTGCATAAGTGAGTCAAACCAATCGCTTCGAGTTGTATTTGGGAATCCGAATGGATTTAATGCTTTAATGGGGGTCGTGATCGCATGGAATGTTTGCCAAGTCACGTCTAAACACATTTTGAATTGAAAATCGTGATTGGATCTCAAAAGAAATCGAGAAGTAAAAGTTTTAAATGTGTTGTTGCACAAGAGAGTCAAAACGATCGCTACGCGTTGTATTTGGGAATCCAAGTGGATTTAATTCTCGAATGGGACTCGTGATCGTATGGAAGGTTTGGCAAGTCTTGTCTAAAGATATTGTGAATTGAAAATCATTATTGAATCTCAAAATAACTCAATAAGTACAAGTTTAAACGTGTTGTTGCACAAGAGAGTGAAAAAGATCGCTTCGCGTTGTATTTGGGAATCTGAGTGGATTTAGTGCTCGAATGGGGCTCGTGATCGCATGGAAGGTGTGTCAAGTCTTGCCTAAACACGTTTTGAATTGAAAATTGCGATTGAATCTCAAAGAACTCAACAAGTACAAGGATAAACATGTTGTTGCATAAGTGAGTCAAACTGATCGCTTGGCGTCGTATTTGGGAATCCGAGTGGATTTAATGCTCGAATGGGGCTTGTGGTTGCATGGATGGTGTCTCAAGTCATGTCTAAACACAATGTGAATTGAAAATCACGATTAAATCTCAAAAGAACTCAAGAAGTACAAGTTTATACGTGTTATTGCACAAGTGAGTCATAAAGATCGCTACGCGTTGTATTTCGGAATCCGAGCGGATTAATGCTTGAATAGGGCTCGTGATTGGATGGAAGGTGTGTCAAGTCATGCCTAAATATATTTTGAAATCAAAATCATGATTGAATCTCAAAAGAACTCAAGAAGTACAAGTTTAAACGTGTTATAGCATATGTGAGTCAAAGTGATCGCTTCGCATTGTATTTGGGAATCCGAGTGGATTTGATGCTCGAATGGGGCTCGTGATCGCATCGATCATGTGTCAATTTATGCTCAAACACATTTTGAATTGGAAATCGCGATTGAATCTCAAAAGAACTCGAGAAGTAAAAGGTTAAACGTGTTGTTGCACAAGTGAGTCAAACCAATCGCTTCGCATTGTATTTGGAAATCCAAGTGGATTAATTGCTCGAATGGGGCTCGTGATCGCATTGAAGGATTGTAAAGTCTTGCCCAAATAGTTTTTGAATTGAAAATCGCAATTCAACCTCGAAAGAACTCAAGAAGTAAAAGTTTAAACGTGTAGTTGAATAAGTGAGTCAAACCAATCGCTTCGCGTTGTATTTGGGAATCCGAGTAGATTTAATGCTCGAATGGGGCTTGTGATTGCAAGGAAGGTGTGTCAAGTCATGCCTAAAGACATTTGAATTGAAAATCGCAATTGAAGAACAAAACAACTCAAGAAGTACAAGTTTAAACGTGCTATTGTATAAGTGTATCAAACCGATCGCTTTGAGTTGTATTTGGAAATCCAAGTGGATTTAATGCTCGAATGTGGCTCATTATCGCATGGAAGGTATGTTAAGTCATGCCTAAACACGTTTTGAATTGAAAATTGCGATTGAATCTCAAAAGAACTCAAGAAGCGAAAGTTTAAACATGTTGTTGCACAAGTGAGTCAAATCGATCGCTACCCGTTTTATTTGGGAATCCAAGTGGATTTAATGCTCGAATGGAGCTCGTGATTGGATGGAAGGTTTCTCAAGTCATTTCTAAAGAAATTGTGAATTGAAAATTGCGATAGAATCTCAAAAGAACTCAAGAAGTACAAGTTTAAATGTGTTGTTGCACAAGTGAGTGAAAAAGAATGCTTCACGTTCTATTTGGGAATCCGAGTGGATTTAATGCTCGAACGGGGCTCGTGATTGCATGGAACGTGTGTCAAATCATGCCTAAACACATTTTGAATTGAAAATCGCGGTTGAATCTCAAGGAAACTCGAGAAGTACAGGTTTAGATGTGTTGTGGCACAAGTGAGTGAAAAATATCGCTTCACGTGTTGTTGGGACTCAAACCAATCGCTTCGCGTTGTATTTGGGAATCCTAGTGGATTTAATGGTCGAATGGGGCTTGTGATTTGGTGGAAGGTTTGTCAAGTCATGGCTAAACACATTTTTAATTGAGAATCGCGATTTAATAGCCAAAGAATTCAAGAAGTAAATTTTTTAACGAGATTTTGCACAAGTGAGTCAAACCGATTGCTTCGCGATGTATTTGGGAGTCCGAGAGGATTAAATGCTTGATGGGGCTCGTGATCACATGGAAGGTGTGTCAAGTTATGTCTAAACATATTTTGAATTGAAAATCACGATTGAACCAGAAAAGAACTCAAGAAGTACAAGTTTAAATGTGTTGTTCACTAGTGAGTCAAAAAGATCGCTTCACGTTGTATTTGGGAATCCGAGTAGATTTAATGCTCGAATGGGGCCCGTGATAGCACGAAAGGTGTGTCAATTCATGCCTAAACACATTTTGATTTGAAAATCACGATTGAATCTTAAAAGAACTCAAGAAGTACAAGTTTAGACGTGTTATTGCATAAGCGAGTCAAACCGATCACTTTGAGTTGTATTTGGGAATCCAAATGGATTTAATGCTCTAATGGGGCTTGTGATTACATGAAACGAGTGTCAATTCATTCCTAAACACACTTTGAATTGAAAATCGCGATTGAATCTCAAAAGAACTCGAGAAGTACAAGTTTAAACGTGTTATTGCACAAGTGAGTCAAACCGATCGCTTCGCGTTGTATTTGGGAATGCGAGTGGATTTAATGCTCGAATGGGGCTCGTGATCACATGAGAGGTGTGTGTCAAGTTATGTCTAAATACATTGTGAATTGAACATCGTGATTGAATCTTAAAAGAACTCAAGATGTACAAATTTAAACGTGTTGTTGCACAAGTGAGTGAAAAATATCGCTTCTCGTTGCATTTGAGAATCCGAGTGAATTTAATGGTTGAATGGGGCTCGTGAACACATTGAAGGTGTGTCAAGTTATGCCCAAACACATTTTGAATTGAAAATCGCGATTGAATCACAGAAGAACTCTAGAAGTAAAAGCTTAAACATGTTGCACAAGTGAGTCAAACCGATCGGTTCGAGTTTTTTTTGGGAATTCGAGTAGATTTAATGCTGGAATGGGGCTCGTGATCGCATGGAAGGTGTGTCATATCTTGCCTAAACACTTTTTGAATTGAAAATCGCGATTGAATCTAAAAAGAACTAAAGAAGTACAAGTTTAAACGTGTTGTTGCACACGTGAAAAAAAATGATCGCTCCGCGTTGTTTTTGGGAATCCGAGGGGATTTAATGCTAGACTGGGGCACTTCATCGCATGGAAGGTGTGTCAAGTCATGCCTAAACACATTTTCAATTGAAAATTGTGATTGAATTTCAAAAGATTTGAAGAAGTAGAAGTTTAAACATGTTGTACATGTGAGTCAAACCGGTTGTTATGCGTTGTATTGGGGAATCCGAGTTGATTTAATCCTCGAATGGGCCTCGTGAACGCATGGAAGCTGTTTCAAGTCATGCCTAACCACATTTTAATTGAAAATCATGATTGAATCTCAAAAAAACTGAAGAAGTAAAAGTTTAAACGTGTTGTTGTACAAGTGAGTCAAACCGATCGATGTGCGTTGTATTTGGGAATCCGAGTAGACTTAATGCTCGAATGGGGCTCATGATCACATGCAAGGTGTGTCAAGTCATGCCTAAACACATTTTGAATTGAAAATCATGATTGAATCTCGAAAGAACACAAGAAGTACGAGTTTAAATGTGTTGTTGCACAAGTGAGTCAAAAAAATCACTTTGCGTTGTTTGTGGGAATCCGAGTGGATTTAATACTTGAATGGGCCTCGTGATCGCATGGAAGGTGTGTCAAGGCATGCCTAAACACATTTTGAATTGAAAATCGAGATTGAATCTCAAAAGAACTCAAGAAGTACAGGTTTAAACGTGTTGTTGCACAAGTGTATCAGAAAAGATCGCTTTCCGTTGTATTTAGGAATCCGAGTGGATTTAATAATCGAATGGCGC
Organism: Senna tora; assembly: GCA_014851425.1. Lineage (NCBI taxonomy): Eukaryota > Viridiplantae > Streptophyta > Magnoliopsida > Fabales > Fabaceae > Senna > Senna tora. Next base: position 19,712,053 of record CM026271.1, read on the forward strand.
TCGTCATTGCATGGAAGGTGTGTCAAATTTTTCCTAAACACATTTTGAATGGAAAATCGCGATTGAATCTGAAAAGAACTCAAGAAGTACAAGTTTAAATGAGTTGTTGCACAAGTGAGCCAAATCGGTCGCTTCGCGTTGTATTTGGGAATCCGACTGGATTTAATGCTCGAATGGGGCTCGTGATCACATGAAATGTGTGTCAAGTCATGCCTAAACAAATTTTGATGTGAAAATCGTAATTGAATCTCAAAAGAACTCATGATGTACAAGTTTAAATGTGTTGTTCACTAGTGAGTTAAAAAGATCGTTTCGGGTTGTATTTGGCAATCGGAGTGGATTTAATGCTTGAATTGGGCTCTTGATCGCATGGAAGGTGTGTCAAGTCTTGCCTTAACACTTTTTAAATTGAAAATCGCGATTGACTCTCGAAAAAACTCAAGAAGTAAAAGTTTTAACGTGTTGTTGCACAAGTGGGTCAAACCGATCCCTTCGCATTGTATTTGGGAATTCGAGTGGATTTAATGCTCGAATGGGGCTCGTGATCGCATGAAAGGTGTGTCACGTCATGTCTAAACACATTGCAAGTTGAATATTGTGATTGAATGTGAACAGAACATAAGAAGTACAAGTTTTAACGTGTTGTTGCACAAGTGAGTAAAAAATATCGCTTCGCTTTGTACATGGGAATCCGAGTAGATTTAAGGCTCGAATGGGGCTCGTGGGCCCATGGATGGTGTGTCAATGCATGCTAAACACATTTTGAATTGAAAATCGTGATTGAATCTCAAAAGACCTCAAGAAGTACAAGTTTAAACCTGTTGTTGCACAAGTGTATCAAAAAGAATCGATTCGCATTGTTTTTGGGAATCCGAGTGAATTTAAAGCTCAAATGGGGCTCTTCATCTCATCCAAGTTGTGTCAAATTTTACCTAAACACAATTTGAATTGAAAATCGCGATTGAATCTCAAAAGAACTCAAGATGTAAAAGTTTAAAAGAGTTGTTGCACAAGTGAGCCAAATCGGTCGCTTCGCATTGTATTTGAGAATCCGATTGGATTTAATGCTTGAATGGGGCTCGTGATCACATGGAATGTGTGTCAAGTCTTGCCTAAACAAATTTTTATGTGAAAATCACGATTGAATCTCAAAAGAACTCAAGATGTACAAGTTTAAATGTCTTTTTCAATAGTGAGTCAAAAGATCGCTTCGGGTTGTATGGGAATCTCAGTGGATTTAATGCTTGAATTGGGCTCCTGATCTCATGGAAGGTGTGTAAATTCATGCCTAAACACATTTTGATTTGAAAATTGCGATTGAATCTCAAAAGAACTCGAGAAGTTAAAGTTTAAACGTGTTGTTGCACAAGTGAGTCAAACCAATAGCTTCGCTTGGTATTTCGAAATCCGAGTGGATTTAATGCTCGAATGGGGCTCGTGATCGCATGGAAGGTGTCAAGGCATGCCTAAACACATTTTGAAATAAAAATCTCAATTGAATCTCCAAAGAAATCAAGAACTAAAAGTTTAAACGTGTTGTTGCACAAGTGAGTCAAAATGATCGCTTCGGGTTGTATTTGGGAATCCGAGTGGATTTATTACTCGAATGGGGCTCGTGATCACATGGAAGGTCAAGTGATGTCTAAAAACATTCTTAATTGAAAATTGCGATTGAATCTCATAAGAACTCAAAAAGTACAAGTTTAAATGTGTTTTTCACTAGTGAGTCAAAAAGATCGCGTCGCGTTGTATTTGGGAATCCGAGTGGATTTAATGCTTGGAAGGGGCTCGTGACTGCATTAAAGGTGTGTCAAGTCATGTCTAAACACATTTTGATCGCATTGTGATTGTATTTGGGAATCCAAGTGGTTTTAATGGTCGAATGGGGCTCGTGATCGTATGGAAGAGTTGTCAAGTCATGTCTAAAGACATTGTGAATTGAAAATCGTGATTGAATCTTAAAAGAACTCGATAAGTAAAAGTTTAAACGTGTTGTTGCAAAAGTGAGTCAAAATGATCGCTTCGGGTTGTATTTGGGAATATGAGTGGATTTAATGCTCGAATGGGGCTCATGATTGCATGGAAGGTGTGTGAAGTCATGTCTAAACACATTTTGAATTGAAAATCGTGATTGAATATCAAAAGAGCTATAGAAGTAAAAGTTTAAATGTGTGGTTGCATAAGTGAGTCAAACCGATCGCTTCGAGTTGTATTTGGGAATCCGAGTGGATTTAATGCTCGAATACGGCTCATGATTGCATGGAAGGTGTGTCAAGTCATGCATAAACACATTTTGAATTGAAAATTGTGATTGAATCTCAAAATATCTCAAGAAGTACAAGTTTAAATGTGTTGTTTAGTACTGAGTCAAAAAGATCGCTTCGGGTTGTATTTGGGAATCCGAGTGGATTTAATGCCTGAAAGGGGCTCGTGATCGCATGGAAGGCGTGTCAAGTCTTGCCTAAACACTTTTGAACTGAAAATCACGATTGAATCTCAAAATAACTCAAGATGTACAAGTTTAAACGTGTTGTTGCACAAGTCAGTCAAAATGATCGGTTCGCGTTGTTTTTGGGAATCCGAGTGGATTTAATGCTAGAATGGGGCTTTTCATCGCATGCAAGGTGTTTCAATTCATGCCTAAAAACATTTTAAATTAAAAATCATGATTTAATCTCAAAAGAGTTGAAGAAGTAAAAGTTTAAACGTGTTGTGGTACATGTGAGTCAAACCGGTGCTTCCCGTTGTATTTTGGAATCCGAGTGGATTTAATGCTCGAATTGGGCTCGTGATCGCATGGAAGGTGTGTCAAGTCATACCTAAACACATTTTGAATATAAAATCGCGATTGAATCTCAAAAAACTGAAGAAGTAAATGTTTAAACATGTTGTACATGTGAATCAAACCAATTGCTTCGCATTGTATTTGGGAATCCGAGTGGATTTCATGCTCGAATGGGGCTCGTAATTGCATGGAAGGTGTGTCAAGTCATCCCCAAACACATTTTGAATTGAAAATCTTGATTGAATCTCAAAACAACTCAAGAAGTACAAGTTTAAACGTGTTGTTGCACAAGTGGTCAATAAGATCGCTTTGCATTGTATTTGGGAATCTGAGTGGATTTAATGCTCGAATGGGCCTCGTCATCGGATGCAAGGTGTGTCAAGTCATGCCTAAACACATTTTGAATTGAAAAGAACGATTCAATCTCAAAAGAACTCAATAAGTATAAGTTTAAACGTGTTGTTGCACAAGGGAGTCAAATAGACCGCTTCGCGATGTATTTGGGAATCCGAGTGGATTTAATGCTCGAGTAGCGCCACTGATCGCGTGGAAGGTGTGTCAAGTCATGCCTAAAGAAATTTTGAATTGAAAATCGTGATTATATCTCAACAAAATTGAAGAAGTAAAATTTTAAACGTGTTGTTGTACAAGTGAGTCAAACCGAATTCTTTGCGTTGTATTTGGGAATCCGAGTGAATTGAATGGTTGAATGGGGCTCGTGAACGCATTGAAGGTGTGTCAAGTCATGCCCAAACACATTTTGAATTGAAAATCGCGATTAAATCTCAAAAGAACTCAAGAAGTACAAGTTTAAACGTGTTGTTGCACAAGTGAACCAAATCGATCTCTTCGCGTTGTATTTGGGAATCCGAGTGTATTTAATGCTCGAATGAGGTTCGTGATAGCATGGAAGGTGTGTCAAGTCATGTCTAAACACCTTTTTAATTGAAAGCCACGATTAAATCTCAAAAGAACTGAGGAAGTATAAGTTTAAACGTGTTGTTGCACAAGTGAGTCAAAAAGATCGCTTCGCGTTGTATTTAGGAATCTGAGTGGATTTAATGCTCGAATGGGGCTCGTAATCGGATGGAAGGTATGTCAAGTCATGTATAAATGCATTATGAATTGGAAATCACGATTGAATCTCAGAAGAACTCAAAAATTAAAACTTTAAACGTGTGGTTGCGCAAGTGAGTCAAACCCATCCCTTCGCAGTGTTTTTGAGAATCCGAGTGGATTTCATTCTCAAATGGGGATCGTGATCGCATGGAAGGTGTGTCAAGTCATGTCTAAACAGATTGTGCATTGAAAATCGCGATTGAATCTCAAAAGAAATCAAGAAGTACAAGTTTAAACGTTTTCTTGCACAAGTGAGCCAAACCGATCACTTCGCGTTGTATTTGGCAATCCAAGTGGATTTAATGGTCAAATGGGGCTCGTGATCGCATTGAAGGTGTGTCAAGTCTTGCTGAAACACATTTTGAATTGTAAATCGCGAGTGAATCTTATTAGAACTCAACAAGTACATGTTTAAACGTGTTGTTGCACAAGTGAGTCAAAAAGATCGCTTCGCTTTGTATTTTGGAATCCGAATGGATTTAATCCTCGAATGGGGTTCGTCATCGCATGGAAGATTTGAAAAGTCATGCCTAAACACATTGTGAATTGAAAATCGAGATTGAATCTCAAAAAAACTCAAGAAGTACAAGTTTAAATGTGTTGTTGCACGAGTGAGTCAAAAAGATCGCTCCGCGTTGTATTTGGGAGTCAAAGTGGAGTCAATGCTCGAATGGGGCTCGTGATCGGATGGAAGGTATGTCAAGTCATGTGTAAACACATTATGATTTGAAAATCGCGATTGAATCTCAAAAGAACTCAAAAAGTATAACTTCAAACGTGTTGTTCCACAAGTGAGTCAAACCAATCGCTTCGCAATGTATTAGGGAATCCGAGTGGATTTAATGCTCGAATGGGGCTCGTGATCGCATGGAAGGTGTGTGAAGTCATGTGTAAACACATTTTTTATTCAAAACCGTGATTGAATCTCAAAAGAAATGATGAAGTACAAGTTTAAACGTGTTGTTGCACAAGTGAGTGAAAAAGATTGCTTCGTGTTGTATTTAGGAATCTGAGTGGATTTAATGCTCGAATGGCGCTCGTGATCGGATGGAAGGTATGTCAAGTCATGGGTAAACACATTATGATTTGAAAATCACGATTGAATCTCAAAAGAATTCAAAAAGTAAAACTTTAAACGCGTTGTTGTGCAAGTGACTCAAATATATCGCTTCATATTGTAGTTGGGAATCCGAGCGGATTTAATGCTCGAATTGGGCTTGTGATCGCATGGAAGGTGTGTCAAGTCATCCCTAAACACATTTTGATTTGAATATCTTGATAAAATCTCAAAAGATGTAAAAAAGTACATGTTTAAACGTGTTTTTGCTCAAGTGAGTCAAACTGATCGCTTCGCGTTGTATTTGGGAATCCGATTGGATTTAATGCTCAAACGGGGCTAATGATCGCATCGAAGGTGTGTGAGGTCATGTGTAAACACATTTTTAATTGACAACCGCGATTGAATCTCAAAAGAATTGATGAAGTGTAAGTGTAAACGTGTTGTTGCACAAGTGAGTCAAAAAGATTGCTTCGCGTTGTATTTTGGAATCTGAGTGGATTTAATGCTCGAATGGGGCTCGTAATCGGATGAAAGGTATGTCTAGTCATGTATAAACACATTATGATTTGAAAATCGCGATTGAATCTCAAAGAACTCAAAAACTAAAACTTTAAACGTGTTGTAGCGCAGGAGTCAATCCGATTGCTTCGCGTTGTATTTGGGAATCCGAGTGTATTAAATGCTTGAATGGGGCTCGTGATTGCATGGAAGGTGTCTCAAGTTATGTCTAAACACATTTTGAATTGAAAATCGCGATTGAATCTCAAAAGAAGTCAAGAAGTACAAGTTTAAACGTGTTCTTGTACAAGTGAGCCAAACCGATGGCTTCGCGTTGTATTTGGGAATCCAAGTGGATTTAATGCTTGAATGAGGCTCGTGATGGCATTGAAGGTGTGTCAAGTCTTACCGAAACACATTTTGAATTAAAAATCGTGAGTGAATCTTAAAATAACTCAAGAAGTACAAGTTTAAACGTGTTGTTGCACAAGTGAGTCAAAAAGATAACTTCGCTTCTTATTTGGGAATCTGAGTGGATTTAATGCTCGAATGGGCCTCGTCATCGCAAGGAAGATGTGTCAAGTGATGCCTAAACACATTGTGAATTGAAAATCACGATTCAAATCTCTAAAGAACTGAAGAAGTACAAGTTTAAACGTGTTGTTGCACAAGTGAGTCAAAAAGATAGCTTTGCGTTGTATTTGGGAATCCGAGTGGATTTAATGCTCGGATGAGGCTCGTGATCGCACGGAAGGTGTGTCAAATCATTTCAAGGCATATTTTTAATTGAACACCGTGATTGAATATCAAAAGAACTAAAGATGTAGAAGTTTAAATGTGTTGCTGCATAAGTGAATCAAATTATTCGCTTCGCGTTGTATTTGGGAATCCGAGCGGACTTAATGCTCGAATGGGGCTCGTGATTGCATGGAAGGTGTCTCAAGTCATCCCTAAACAAATTTTGAATTGAAAATCGTGATTAAATCACAAAATAACTTATGAAGTACAAGTTTAAAAGTGTTCTTGCTCAAGTGAGGCAAACCGATCGCTTCCCGTTGTGTTTGGGAATCCAATTGGATTTAATGCTCGAACGGGGCTCCTGATCGCATGGAAGGTATGTCAAGTCATGTCTAAACACATTTTGAATTGAAAATCGCGTTGACATCTCAAAAGAACTCAAGATGTACATGTTTAAACATGTAGTTGCACAAGTGAGTCAAATCTATCGCTTAATATTGTATTTGGGAATCCGAGCGGATTTCATGCTCGAATGGGGCTCGTGATCGCATGGAAGGTGTGTCAAGTCACCCCTAAACACTTTTTGAATTGAAAATCGCGATAGAATCTCAAAAGATCTCAAGAAATACATGTTTAAACGTGTTGTTGCAAAAGTGAGTTAAACATTTCGCTTCGCGTTGTATTTTGGAATCCGAGTGGACTTAATGCTCAAATGGGGCTCATGATTGCATGGAAGGTGTGTCAAGTCATTCCTAAACACATTTTGAATATAAAATCACGATTGAATCTCAAATGAACTCAAGAAGTACAAATTTAAATGTCTTGTTGCATAAATAAGTCAAACCGATTGCTAGCGTTGTATTTGGAAATCCGAGCGGACTTAATGCTCGAATGGGGCTTGTGATTGCAACGAAGGTGTGTCAAGTCATCCCTAAGGACATTTTGAATAGAAAATCGTGTTTGAATCTCAAAAGAATACAAGAAGAACAAGTTTAAACGTGTTGTTGCACAAGTGAGTAAAAACGATCTCTTCGGGTTGTATTTGGGAATCCGAGTGGATTTAATGCTCCAATGAGGCTCGTGATCGCATGAAAGGTGTCTCAAATCATTTGAGAAATAATTTTTAATTGAAAACTGCGACTGAATCTCGAAAGAACTAACGAAGTAGAAGTTTAAATGTCTTGCTGCACAAGTGAGCCAAATCATTCGCTGCACGTTGTATTTGGGAATCCGAGCGGACTTAATACTCGAATGGGGCTCGTGATTGCTTGGAAGGTTTGTCAAGTCATTCCTAAACACATTTTGAATTGAAAATTGCGATTAAATCTCAAAAGAACTTATGAAGTACAAGTTTAAAAGTGTTCTTGCTCAAGTGAGGCAAACCGATCGCTTCCCGTTGTATTTGGGAATCCAATTGGGTTTAATGCTCGAAGGGGGCTCCTGATCACATGGAAGGTGTGTCAAGTCATTTCTAAACACATTTTGAATTGAAAATCACAATTTCATCTCAAAAGAACTCAAGATCTACATGTTTAATCCTGTTGTTGCACAAGTGAGTCAAATCAATCATTTCAATTGTATTTGGGAATCAGAGCGGATTTAATGCTCGAATGGGGCTCGTGATCGCATGGAAGGTGTGTTAAGTCATCCCTAAACACATTTTAAATTGAAAATCATGATGGAATCTCAAAAGAACTCAAGAAATACACGTTTAAACATGTTTCACAAGTGAATCAAACCGATTGCTTTACGTTGTATTTGGGAATCCTAGCGGAATTAATGCTCGAATGGGGCTTGTGATTGCATGGAAGGTGTGTCAAGTCATCCCTAAACACATTTTAAAAAGAAAATCGTGATTGAATATGAAAAGAACTCAAGAAGAACAAGTTTAAACGTGTTGTTGCACAAGTGAGTCAAAAAGAACGTTTCGCGTTGGATTTAGGGATCTGAGTGGATTTAATGCTCGAATGGGGACCGTGATCAGAGTGAAGGTATGTCAAGTCATGTGTAAACACATTTTGAATTGAAAATCGCGATTGAATCTCAAAAGAACTCAAAAAGTAAAAGTTTAAATGTGTTATTGCACAAGTGAATCAAACCGATCGCTTCACGTTGTATTTGGGAGTTCGAGTGGATTTAATGCTCGAATCGGGCTCGTGATCGCATGGAAGGTGTGTCAAGTCATGTCTAAACACATAGTAAATTGAAAATCACGATTGAATCTAAAAGGAAATCAAGAAGTACAAGTTTAAGCATGTTGTTGCACAAGTGAGTCAAAAAGATCGCTTACGCGTTGTATTTAGGAATCTGAGTATATTTAATGCTCGAATGGGGCTCGTAACCGAATGGAAGGTTTTTCAGGTCATGTGTAAACACATTATGAATTAAAAATCGTGATTGAATCTCAAAAGAACTCAAAAAGTAAAAGTTTAAATGTGTTGTTGCACAAGTGAGTCAAAAAGAACGTTTCGCGTTGGATTTAAGAATCTGAGTGGATTTAATGCTCGAATGGGGCTCGTGATCGAAGGAAAGGTATGTCAAGTCCTGTGTAAACACATTTTGAATTGAAAATCGCGATTGAATCTCAAAAGAAGTAAAAAAGTAAAGGTTTAAACGTGTTGTTGGACAAGTGAATCAAATCGATTGCTTCGCATTGTAATTGAGAGTCCGAGTGGATTTAATGCTCGAATCGGGCCCGTGGTCGCATGGAAGGTGTGCTAAGTCATGTATAAATACATAGTAAATTGAAAATCGTGATTGAATCTCAAAAGAACTCAAGAAGTACAAGTTTAAGCATGTTGTTGCACAAGTGAGTCAAAAAGATCACTTCGCGTTGTATTTAGGAATCTGAGTATATTTAATGCTCGAATGGGGCTCGTAACCGGATGGAAGGTATGTCAGGTCATTTGTAAACACATTATGAATTGAAAATCGCAATTGAATCTCAAAAGAACTCAAAAAGTAAAAGTTTAAACGTGTTGTTGCACAAGTGAGTCAAATCGATCGCTTCGCGTTCTATTGGGAATCCGAGTGCATTTAATGCTTGAATGGGGCTCGTGATCGCATGGTAGGTGTGTCAATTCATGTCTAAACACATTGTTAATTGAAAGTCGTGATTGAATCTCAAAATAACTCAAGGAGTACAAGTTTAAACATGTTGTTGCTCAATTGATTCAAACCGATCGCTTCGCGTTGTTTTTGAGAATCCAATTGGATTTAATGCTCGAATTGGTTTCATGATCAAATGGAAGGTGTGTCAAGTTATTTCTAAACACATTGTGATTTTAAAATCACGATTGAATCTCAAAATAACCCAAAAAGCAAAATTTTAAACGTGTTGTTGCACAACAAGCCTATCGGTTCTCGTTGTATTTGGGAATCCAAGCGGACTTAATGCTCGAATGGGGCTCATGATTGCATGGAAGGTGTGTCAAGTCATCCCTAAACACATTTTTAATAGAAATCGTGATTGAATCTCAAATGAACTCAAGAAGTACAAATTTAAATGTCTTGTTGCACATGTGAGTCATACCGATTGCTTCGCGTTGTATTTGGGAATCCAAGCGGACTTAATGCTTGAATGGGGCTCGTGATTGCAAGGAAGGTGTGTCAAGTCATCCCTATACACATTTTAAATAGAAAATCGTGATTGAATCTCAAAAGAACTCTAAGAAGAACAAGTTTAAACGTGTTGTTGCACAAGTGAGTAAAAACGATCTCTTCGGGTTGTATTTGGGAATCCGAGTGGATTTAATGCTCGAATTGGGCTCGTGATCGCATGGAAGGTGTGTCAAGTCATGTCTAAACACATTTTGAATTAAGAATCACGATTGAATCTCAAAAGAACTCAAAAAGTAAAAGTTTAATAGTGTTGTTGCACAAGTTAGTCAAACCTATCGCTTCGCATTGTATTTGGGAATCCCAGTGGATTTATTGCTCGAATGGGGCTCGTGATCATATGGAAGGTGTGTCAAGTAATTCCTAATGATAATTTGAATAGAAAATCGCGATTGAATCTAAAAATAACTCAAGAAGTACAAGTTTAAATGTATTGTTGCACAAGTGAGTCAAACCGATTGATTCGCATTGTATTTTGGAATCCGAGTGGATTTAATGATTGAATGGGGCGCTTGATCGCATGGAAGGTTTTTCAAGTCATGTCTAAACACATTTTGAATTTAAAATCGCTATTGAATCACAAAAGAACTCAAGTAGCACAAGTTGATACGTGTTGTTGCACAAGTGAGTGAAAACGATTGCTACGCATTGTATTTCGGAATCCTAGTTGATTTAATATTCGAATGGGGCTCGTGATCACAAGGAAGGTGTGTCATGTCATGTATAAACACATTTTTATTTGAAAATCGCGATTGAATCTCAAAAGAACTGAAGAACTAAAACTTTAAACATGTTGTTGCACAAGTGAGTCAAACCGATCGCTTCGCATTGTATTTGGGAATTCGAGTGTATTTAATACTGGAATGTGGCTCGTGATGCCATGGAAGGTGTGTCAAGTCATGTCTAAACACATTTTGAATTAAAAGTCACGATTGAATCTCAAAACTACTGAAGAAGTACATGTTTAAACGTGTTGTTGAACAAGTGAGTCAAACCTATCACTTCGTATTTTATTTGGGAATCCGAGTGGATTTAATGCTTGAATGGGGCTCGTGTTCGCATCGAAGATGTGTCAAGTAATGTCTAAACACATTGCGATTGAATCTCAAAAGAACTCAAGAAGCACAAGTTGAAACGTGTTGTGGCTCAACTGAGTCAAACCGATTGCTTCGCGTTGTATTTGAGAATCCAATTGGATTTAATTCTCAAATGGGGCTCATGATCGCATGGAAGGTTTGTCCAATCATGGCCCATTTTTAATTCAAAACCGCGATTGAATCTCAAAAGAACTGCAAGAAGTACAAGTTTAAACGTGTTGTTGCACAATTTAGTCAAAAAGATCGATTCACATTGTATTTGGGAATCTGAGTGGATTTAATGCTCGAATGGGGCTCGTGATCGCATAGAAGGTGTGTCAAGTCATTTCAAAACCCACTTTGGATTTAAAATTGCGATTGAATCTCAAAAGAACTCAAGAAGAAAAAGTTTAAACAAGTTGTTGCAGAAGTGAGTCAAAATGAACTCTTCGTGTTGTACTTGGGAATCCGAGTGGATTTAATGCTCGAATGGGGCTCGTGATCGCATGAAAGGTGTGTCAAGTCATGTCTAAAAACAATTTGAATTGAAAATCACGATGGAATCTAAAAAGAACTCAAAAAGTAAAACTTCAAACGTGTTGTTTCACAACTGAGTCAAACCTGTGGCTTTGCGTTGTATTTGGGAATCCAAGCGGATTTAATGGTCGAATGGGGCTCGTGATCGCTTGGAAGGTGTGTCAAGTCATCCATAAAGACATTTTGAATAGATAATCGCGATTTAATCTCAAAAGAATTCAAGAAGTACAAGTTTAAACGTTTTGTTGCACAAGTGAGTCTAACCGATTGCTCGTGATTGCATGGAAGGTGTGTCAATTCATGTCTAAACACATTGTGAATTTAAAATCGCGATTTAATCTCAAAAGAACTCAAGAAGTACATGTTTAAACGTGTTGTTGCACAAGTGAGTCAAACCGATTGCTACGCGTTGTATTTGGGTATCCTAGCAGATTTAATGCTTGAATGGGGCTTGTGATCGCATGGAATGTGTGTCAAGTCATCCCTAAACACATTTTGAATAGAAAATCGCGATTGAATCTCAAAAAAACTCAAGAAGTACAAGTTTAAACGTGTTGTTGAACAAGTCAGTCAAACCGATTGCTTTGTGTTGTATTTGCGGAATCGACTTAATGATCGAATGGGGCTCGTGATTGCATGGAAGGTGTGTCAAGTATTGTCTAAACATATTGTGAATTGAAAATAGCGACTGAATCTTAAAAGAACTGAAGAAGTACAAGTTTAAAAGTGTTGTTGCTCTAGTGAGTCACACCGATCGCTTCTCGTTGTATTTGGGAATCCTATTGGATTTAATGCTCGAATGGGGCTCGTGATCGCTTGGAAGGTGTATCCAGTCATTCCTAAACACATTTTTAATTGAAAATCGTGAGTGAATCTCAAAAGAACTCCAAAAGCACAAGTTTAAACGTGTTGTTGCACAAGTGAGTCAAAAAGACCTCTTCACGTTGTATTTGGGAATCCGAGTGGATTTAATACTCGAATGGGGCTCGTGATCGGATGGAAGGTGTGTAAAGTTATGTCCAAACACATTGTGAATTGAAAATCGCGGTTGAATCTCAAAAGAACACAAAAAGTACAAGTTTAAACGTGTTATTGCACAAGTTAGTCGAAAAGCTCGCTTCGCGTTGTATTTGGGAATTCGAGTGTATTTAATGCTTAAATGGGGCTCATGATCGCAGAGAAGGTGTGTCAAGTCATGCCTAAACAAATTTTGAATTGAAAATCATGATTGAATCTCAAAAGAACTCAAAAAGTAAAAGTTTAAACGTGTTGTTGCACAAGTGACTCAAACCTATAGCGTCGCGTTATATTTGGGAATCCGAGCGGATTTAATGCTTGAATAGGGCTCATGATCGCATGGAAGGTGTGTCAAGTCATCCCTAAGCACACTTTGAATAGAAAATCGTGATTGAATCTCAAAAGAACTCAAGAAGTACAAGTTTAAACTTGTTGTTGCACAAGTGAGTCAAACCGATTACTTTGCGTTGTATTTGGGAATCCGAGCGGACTTAATGCTCGAATGGGGCTCGTGATTGCATGGAAGGTGCGTCACGTCATGTCTAAACACGTTGTGAATTGAAAATCACAATTGAATCTCAAAAGAACTCATGAAGTACATGTTTAAACGTGTTATTGCACAAATGAGTGAAAAAGATTGCTTGGCGTTGTATTTAGGAATCCGAGTGGATTCAATGCTCGAATTGGGCTCACGATTGAATCTCAAAAGAACTCAAAAAATAAAAGTTTAAACGTGTTTTGCACAAGTGAGTCAAACATATCCCTTCAAGTTGTATTTTGGAATCATAGCGGATTTAATTCTCGAATGGGGCTCATGATCGCATGGAAGGTGTGTCAAGTCATCCCTAAACACATGTTGAATAGAAAATCGTGATTGAATCTGAAAAGAACTCAAGAAGTACAAGGTTAAACGTGTTGTTGCGTAAGTGATTCAAACCGATCGCTTCGCGTTGTATTTGGGAATCCGAGTTGATTTAATTCTCGGATGGGGATCGTGATCACATGGAAGGTCTGTCAAGTCATGTCTAAACACATTTTTAATTGAAAATCGCGATTGAATCTCAAAAGAATTGAAGAAGTAAAACTTTAAACGTGTTGTTACACAAGTGAGTCAAACCGATTGCTTCGCGTTGTATTTGGGAATTCAAGTGAATTTAAGTTGGAATGCGGCTCATGATCCCATGGCAGGAGTGTCAAGTCATGTCTAAACACATTTTGAATTAAAAATCATGTTTGAATCTCAAAACAATTGAAGAAGTACATGTTTAAATGTCTTGTTCCACAAGTGAGTCAAACCTATCGCTTCGTATTTTATTTGGGAATCCGAGTGGATTTAATGATCGAATGGGGCTCGTGATCGCATGAAAGCTGTGTCAAGTACTATCTAAACACATTGTGGATTGAAAGTCGCGATTGAATCTCAAAAGAACTCAAGAAGCACAAGTTGAAACGTGTTGTGGCTCAATTGAGTCAAATAGATTGCTTCGCGTTGTATTTGACAATCCGATTGGATTCAATGCTCGAATGGGGCTCGTGAACGCATGGAAGGTGTGTCCAGTCATGGCTAAACACATTTTTAATTGAAAACCACGATTGAATCTCAAAAGAACACAAGAAGTACAAGTTTAAACGTGTTGTTGCAAAACTGAGTTAAAAAGATCGCTTCGCGTTGTATTTGGGAATCCGAGTGGATTTAATGCTCAAATGGGGCTCGTGATCGCATGGAAGGTGTGTTAAGTCATTTCTAAACCCAGTGTGAATTTAAAATCGCGATTAAATTTTTAAAGAACTCAAGAAGCAAAAGTTTAAACATGTTGCAGAAGTGAGTGAAAACGATCTCTTCGTGTTGTATTTGGGAATCCTAATGGATTTAATGCTCGAATGGGGGTTGTGATCTCATAGAAGGTGTGCCAAGTCATGTCTAAAAACATTTTGAATTGAAAATCACGATTGGATCTTAAAAGAACTCAAAAAGTAAAAGTTTAAACGTGTTGTTGCATAAGTGAGTCAAACCTATTGCTTCGTGTTGTTTTAAATCCAAGCAGATTTAATGCTCGAATGGGTCTCGTGATCGCATGGAAGGTGTGTCAAGTCATCCCTAAACACATTTTCAATAGAAAATCGCAATTTAATCTCAAAAGAACTTAAGAAGTACAAGTTTAAACGTGTTGTTTCACAAGTGAGTCAAACCGATTGCTTCACGTTGTATTTGGGAATCCGAGCAGACTTAATGCTCGAATGGGGCTCGTGATTGCATGGAAGGTGTGTCAAGTAATGTCTAAACACATTTTGAATTGAAATCCTGATTGAATCTCAAAAGAACTGAAGAAGTACAAGTTTAAACGTGTTGTTGCTCAAGTGAGTCACACCGATCACTTCTCGTTGTATTTGGGAATTCGATTGGATTTAATGCTCGAATGGGGCTCGTGATCGCTTGGAAGGTGTGTCCAGTCATGCCTAAACACATTTTTAATTGAAAACATGTAACGTCCTTGTTTCTAAATTGATTTTATTTGCTGAATTTGGTTATTTAACTTAACTCTTAAAATCCCGGTCCAATTTTTTTCTTTCCTTTTCTTATGGGAGTGTTATAAGTCAAGTGCTATCCCATGGATCGTTTACTCTCGGTTGGTTATTTAAACCTAAGAAACTAGAAGTTACGTGTTTATTACTCTCGCGCTCTCCCAAAAATCATTTTTAGCACGTACACGGATATTCAGATAAAGTGAGGTACTAACGTCCTTG
Source organism: Senna tora (assembly GCA_014851425.1). Lineage (NCBI taxonomy): Eukaryota > Viridiplantae > Streptophyta > Magnoliopsida > Fabales > Fabaceae > Senna > Senna tora. The sequence goes on from CM026271.1 coordinate 19,727,246, forward strand.
CATTACCTAGCAGGTATGTAATCTAGGTCTACCACATACATCCACCCATATACATACATACATACATACATACATACATACATACATACATACATACATACATAAGTTTAATAGTTAGTGGCACGCAGGCCTAAATAGTTAGTGGCACGCAGGCCTAAATAGTTAGTCCGGCATATAGGCCATAGTCCAAAAGAAGTGTGACACATAAGTCACAACCAAAAGTCAGCTCCTCCGCTAGCTACCCATCAGACATCCTTTCTAGGTCCCAGGGTTGCTCATATCCACCGAGGGTAAGAAGAAAAGGTTGTTGACAGCCTTTAGTATCTGGAAGTAGCCCAGGAATGGTACTTCCAACAACTCCACCTCTATCTCAAGTAGCAGGAGGTACCTGGGCATCTGAACACACTAACGTAGTGAGATATAAAATCCCAGTAAGGTAGATTACCAGTTTTATAAAATTAATTAGTAGTTTAGATGCATTACCAAGAATACAGAAAAACTTCCTTCACACTTATCAGATTCGTACAACAAATAAGTACAGTTCTTAACTATTTAATTTCAATTACAAGATATTTTCACACATGGATTCAGAACATATATTTATACTGAAAAAGCCTTAAACATGTAAAATACTCAAAAAGTATGCAGATTTTACCACCACATCTTTTTGATCAGTCATGCCAAATACCAGATCTCTCTAGGACCTATACAACTGGTCTAAACCACTACCTTTATCATTAAAAGCAATCTAATGAAACAGGACAAAACCGACTTACCAATATAAGTAAAGTCTGCCATATAAGGCACAAGTAATTACCTAACATCCCAGGGCGTCCCCCGGTGTGCGCACAAAGTTAGAACATTAGGATCACCAGTCCCGGACTGGATTATTTCCTCACTAGTTGCTAGACAGCTACATCCCAGACGCATTCCTAGCCAGCCTAGTGTGTCCTTTTCATACAGATCATAATAATATAACATAATTTTTCACAGGTAATGTTTATTCAGTTGCCAATCACTTGCCTCTCCAGGGCATATCAGTTTTCACTGATGCATGCTAAAATACTTGCCGCTCCAGGGCATATCAGTTCAGAAATGCATGTAAATTTCAATTCCAAAGTTGGATGCCACACACTTAAATAGAATGCTTAAAACAGGTCAACTTTGCATTTAGTCAACTCAAAGTCAACCACAAAGTCAAATATAACTTCTGCAGCAAGTAACTTACATAACTTCTCATACAGCATTCAAATATCATGAAATTTCATTAGAAGCACCATTAGTATACAATTAACAGATTCAACTTGTTTCTCAAGCAAGAAAATCAAATTTTGACCCTCAATTTCCTTAGTTTTATCAAAATGGTCCTCTTTTTCAAAACTACTGAAATAAAGGCAATTTTAACAATTCAACCCTATCTAGCCACACAAATTAACCATTTAATATCCACTAAACAAATCCAGAAAGTTTCCAATCGAATTTAACCAGAAATTGAGTCAAAATAATAATCTTGAGACTCTTTCCAGTTTTTCATTCAAAATGGTCCCTATTAAGACTCAATTTCAGTTCTAGGATATTACAAGCTAAAACAAGGTTACAGCAAGCTTCACAAGATTAAATATGGTTTTTTCATACACTTTCTACAATCAAAAGCAGTCCAGAAGCCCAGTTTTTGCAGCAAAGACCCTAACATTTAGGATTTTTTTTCAAGAAAAGTCGCCTAAGTGTTAAAACACAGTTAGAGACCCCTCTGGTCTCTTACAACCCTGTATAAAGCATACCAATATCACATAAAGTGAAGAAGGATAGTTGGCTACTCACAAATAATTTAGAATGCCCAATTTTTAACATTGGTAAGAAAATAGTACATCTATGACATTTTAGTCCCTATTACTACCCCTTTTCTGTTTTGGCTTCTGTTAAGCCTTAAAAAGCTTTCCCTCACTAAGCTAGGGTCATTTATGACTTGCACAGCAAGTTTGTGCAGTCATAGCAGTTTAGGAGTGGGTTTTATGCAGCCATTTGCCACTTTCTTTGGTAATTTAACAATTTAGAAGTTTAGTTGCACTAAAACTGTTCTGAGTCATTTTTGAGTCATCTCTCTTTCTGTAAACACTATTTTGGGAGTCTGGAGGGTGTGATGGCTGACCTATTACCCAGAACCAGAGTACCCAAATTTTATAGTTTGAAATTTCCAAACCTCAGTACATTAACTTCCAACTCTACCTTTTCTGCTTTCAAATGTTCCCTATCTTATGTAACGTCCTAGTTTCTTAATTGATTTTATTTGCAGAATTAGGTTATTTAACTTAACTCTTAAAATCCCGGTCCAATTTTTTTCTTTTCTTTTCATGTGGGAGTATTAAAAGTCAAGTATTACCCCAAGGATCGGTTACTCTCGGTTGGTTATTTAACCTAAGAAACTAGAAGTTACGTGTTTGTTACTCTCGCGCTCTCCCAAAATTCATTTTCAGCACATACAAGGATATTCAGATGAAGCGAGGTACTATCCTCCATGCATTACCTAATCAGTATATAAGCTAAGTCTACCGCATACATCCATTCATATATACATGTGTAAGTTTAATAGTTAGTGGCACGCAGGCCTAAATAGTTAGCTTTATAGTCCAAAATAAGTGTGACTCCTATGTCACAGCCAAAAAGTCAGCTCCTCCGCTATCTATCCATCAAGCATCCTTACTAGGTCCCTGGGGTGTTCATGTCCACCAAATGGAAGAAGAAGAGGATGTTGACGGCCTTCAGGATCTGGAAGTAACCCAAAAATGGGACTTCCAACAGCTCCACTTCAAATCAAGTAGCAGGAGGTACCTGGACATCTGAACAAACTAACGTAGTGAGATATAAAATCCTAGTAACGTAGATTACCAGTTTTATTAAAACTAATTAGTGGTTCAGCTACATTTCTAAGAATACAGAAAAACTTCCTTCGCAATTAAATGTAGTTATCAACTATTTAACATCAATCACAAGATATTTCCACACATGGGTTCAGAATATATGATCATGCACATTTACCACCACATGCACTTATCAGCCATGCCAAATACCAGATCTCTCTAGGACCTGTACAACTGGCTAAACCATTACCATCAATAAAAGCAATCTAATGAAACAGGACAAAAACCGACTTACCAATATAAGTAAAGTCCGCCCATATAAGGCACATGAATTACCTAACATCCCAGGGCGTCCCCCGGTGTGCGCACAAAGTTAGAACCATAGGATCACCAGTCCTGGACTGGATTATCTCCTCACTAGTTGCTAGACAGCTATGTCCCGGACGCATACATAGCCAGCCTAGTGTGTCCCTTCCATACAGATCATAAAAATATAACATAGGTTTTTCCACAAGTAATGTTTATTCAGTTGCCAATCACTTGCCTGTCCAGGGCATTATTTACAGTTTTGCCTCTCCAGGGCATATGCATTTATTCACAGATGCTTGCTAAAATACCTGCTTTTCAAGGCATATCAATTCACAGATGCATGCTAAATCTCAATTTCAGAGTTGGATGCCACACACTTAAATAGACTACTGAAAACAGATCAACTTTTCATTTAGTCAACTCAAAAGTCAAACAAAGTCAACCACAAAGTCAAATACAACTTGTGCAGCAAGTAACATGCATAACTTCTCATACAGGTATCCAAATGTCCTGAAATTTCATCAGAGGCATCTTCATCATGCATTTAACAGATTCAGCTGGTTTTTCAAGAAAGAAATTACACTTTAACCCTCAATTTCATCAATCTTTATCAAAAAGGTCCTTTTTTCCAAAACAATTGAAATAAATACAATTCCAAACAATTTAACTGCATCCAGCCATACAAATTGTACATTTAGGACCCACTACACACACCCATCAAGTTTCCAGCTGAATTAAACCAGAAATTGAGTCAAAATAAGGATCTTGGGATTCTTTCTAGTTTTTCTTTCAAAATGGTCCCTATTAAGACCCAATATCAATTCTGGGTTGTTTCAAGCTAAGACAAAGTTACAGCAAGCTTCTCAGGACTATTTATGACTTGCTGGTACAGTTTTTACCATCAAAAGCAACACAGAGACCATATTTTTGCAGCAAAACTCTTTTCCTTCGAAATTTCTCAAGAAAAGTGATTTTAGTGTTTAAACATAGTTAGACTACTCAGACCTCTTCCAACCCTGTACACAGTACCCTAATATACCATAGAGTTAAAATGGATATGTGACTACTCTCAAATAACTCAGATTACCCGAGCTTTTAACAAAAGTAAGAAAAATAGTGACTTTCCCTATTACTAGCTCTTCTTCTGTTTTGGCTTCTGTCAAGCCCTAAGTAACTTTCCCTCACTAAGGTAAGATCATTTATGACTTGCACAACAAGTGAGCGTAGCCATATCAGTACAGAGGTGAGATTTATGCAGTGATTTTGCCACTTTCCTATCAATTTTCCCACTTAAGGGGTTTTGGTGTTCTAAAAGCCAAGCTAAGTACTTTTGGTTGTTTTTCCTTTCTGGAAGTACCCTCTTGGGAGTCTATGGTGTGAGAGGAGTTGGCCTACCCTCTCAGAACCTGAGTAACCAACTTTTACAGTTGGAAACTCCCACTTCCTAACTGCACTAGTGTTTCATTTTGCCTTATGGTATACACTAAAGTGCTCTGACTTTTCCCTCTTATTACTTAGCCCTTACCACCTTTATTCTTTTTAGTTACCTAGTTTAGAGACCCTTTTCAAAATTTAGAGCCTTATTTCCTGTTATTCCACACCCTTTTCCCTAAATTTGCTATTTTCACTTTGTAGAGCTAAGCTTACTAAGAATTCAGTTTCTCACTATCATTTTCACTAAAACACCCTACAAATTTTAGGGAGCAGAACTTAGAATTAATGATTAGCTACTCCTGCCTAGTTTCAGAACCATGAAACTCCCCTCTTACTCCTTTTAGCCCTTATTCAATGCATGGGGTTGGGTTTGTCAGTTTTCATCATCTTAAAGAAGTTAAGACTTCTAAAATTAGCATATGGCAGTAGGGATGTATAAAGGCAAGTTTTCTAGATGTTGACAGCAAGACACTCCAACACAAATATCAGAGTTAATAGGTGTCTAGAGGCCCAGTATTGCATGTGAACAGTACTAAATATCAGCAAAACAGAAAGCTTGGTCGTTTACCCTCAAGTTTCAAGCAAGATAAAAAAAACATAGGTCCATTTCTAATTGACTGGACTATGTAACCAATTTTGACAGAACCATGGAAAGATCTCAGTAAAGTTCAAAGTAATTAGAGGCTCAATGGGTTAGAAACACAGTACAAGCATCAAAAGGCAAAATCCACAATCATATCTCAGCAAGCATTATTCAAAACAGTGACATCAAAGACTCATTCTATCATTTAAAGCATACAACTTATTCTAGCGGATTTAGAATTTTAACCTTCTATTTCTATATATACAAAGGCTTATTAGACTCCATTTCAGTTATGGACATCAGAGAGTAAGTTGCTTTTAGTTTTCACAGCAACAAGATCAAGGCAGCAACTTATCAAAAGCTAATTTCTTTTCAATTTCAACATTTAAGCTTCTTCACTACTGAATCAGAGATTTAAGGAGGTAATTAGTCCTTTCCTCTAGTGTTCTATAGTCTCCATTTTTCCTTACTAAGTTTTCCTAACTTTGCTCGAAGCCTATCCTACCAGAAAATCACAGGAAACAACAACAGCAGAATTTTACACCAGAAAAACAGAGTTTTGACATTTTTCAGTGGATTTCCAAGGCCACGATCAGCTGTACGGCAACCTCGGATGAAATATGCATTTGGGGGATATTAAAGTAATCTTAGCTTTCTTATGACACCTTACACGCTCAATTTGGTTAAGAATCAAGAGAGTTATGCTCTCTTGACACAACATTACCCAAAACAGGGCTTCACATGGCAGCAAGGAGAAAGGAGGTCATAGAGTCTTATACCATCACCATTGATGGATGCTCTTGACTCAGAGATGAAGAAGGAAGGGTAACCCTATGTTACCTTGAATTTCCAGAGAAGAAACGTGGGTTTGAGCTTCTGGAATCCTTAGGCAAGCTTGGTGAAGATAGTTCTCGTTGAGTGTGTGTGTGGTTGAAGTAGTCTGCTTCTTCCTTTGCTTCCAGTTGCTAGACTTGAATCTCCAGCTCTCTTCCTGCCTCAGCTCTCTCTCTGAAACTCTCTCTCACCTTTCTCTCGGTTTTTCTCTCAGTTTTTCAGCTGGTGCATCCCTCTCTCTCGGTTTCACTCAATATATGGAGGCTTAAGGCATGTGAGGAGGAAATGATGAGGGAGTGAGGTGTCCAGCTCCTGGTAATTGCTAATTTGCATTAGGACACCTAATGGTGTGTGCTGGCAACGAGTTTAGGGGCTGCTTGGATGGTTTAATGGTTGATTAAGCCTCGGGTAGGGCTAGCTTAGGTGAAATAGAGAATGTGGCTCTTATGTGGCATCTTAGCATATTAAGCTTAGGTTTTAAGTCTTAATTTGGTTATTCTTCTCTGTATATAGTTTTCTAAAGTTAGTTGCTGCAGCTAAGGCCATAATTGGGTATTTAATTGGCTCTTAAAGTGGTAATTTCAGTTACCAAGCAAAGGGTAGCATTAAAGGGGTTAATTTGATGTTTAATTATTACTTATTTCATCTTTAAAATTGTGTAACTTGCCTAATTTCCTTAATTCTCTACTAAGTCTCGTGGCTGGAACTTAATAGGGTAGTTGTGAGGTCTTCGGGTGGCTAAATTGGGCTTTCTTGGGCTTTAAGTAAGCTAGGGTGCCTTATTCCAAAATTTCCATTCCTATCGTTTTAGTCCCTAATTTCTACTAGAGAAAATGTGTAAATTCAGGACTTTTCTTGAGGTTAGGGTCCCTTAGTCAAGTCTTAGGGTGTCACTAGAGTGTCCTAGGGTACTTTTCTTGGGTCAAATAGGTCTTCTCTACTCTTTTAACTCAATAAAAGAAAGAGGGCTAAAACTAAGTTTTTCTTTCAATTTAGTCCCTAGGGTTTGCGGTTAGGGTTCCTTGTGGCACTTTTTCCCTGATTTTTGGGTCTCCTAACCTCTAACTAAGGTTTCTAATACTATTTACAGGCAAAATCAAGTACAAACAAGTTTAATCAAACACACATCAAAAAGTCAAACAGAAAAATCCTAGTCAAAGTTAGGTTTAAATTTTCAGGATGTTACATCTTACCCCATTCCTCACTATCCTTTCAACTTATCTACTGCCTTCTACTTACCCACTCCTCCATAAATTAGAAGTTCTCTTTAATTTTAGAAACCAAGCCTTAGGTTCCTTCGATAGCAATTTACCTAAAACAAAAGCTATTCAGTTCCTACTTATACCAATGAGCTATTTTCCCCATTCTACAGGTTTCACTTCTTCAATTTCTAATGCCTTAATATATTCAGAGATTTCTTAACCAACATACAATAGTACATATATCAGAAAAGAGATTCCCAGTAGTTTAGCAGCAAGCAAGATTGAATCAGAAACACAAAGGTCCATTTTTGGTTAATTACCTTGTTTAGCCTATTCTAACAGAATTCACTTAGGTAAATCCATTGTTTTCAAGGCACTTAGAGACTTCAGAAAACACATGTGACAGTATAGACATCAGGGAATAGAAATCTCAGCAATTTGTCAGTATACACAAATCAAAACAGAGAAGCACTATAAGTCCATTTTACCATTTAAAACATATGACTTATTCTAGAAGATCCCATTCCAGAAACCTAATATTTCTAGGGCATTTAGAGGTTCACTAGACACATTTTACAATTATAGACATCAGAGGATAAATTTGCAGCAGTTTGACAGCAAGTTCAAAACAACAACTCACTAAGGGCCACTTTTACAACTTTTATATTGAAGATCCTTCACTACTGATTCAGAAGTTTAATTAGGTGATTAGTCCTGATCTCTAGTGTTTATAGTCCAATTATCCATTACTATGTTGCCTTAACCTTACTCGAGACCTAGCTTACCAGAAGTCACAGAAAACAGAAACACTAATTCATACACCAGAAAAACAGGGGTTCTGTCATTTACAGTAACATCCAAGCACAATCAGCAGTATGAAAGCCTTGGATGCAACATGCATTTAGGGGTTATTAAATTAGATTCTCTTAGCTTTCTTTTGACACATTACTTGCCTAATTTGGTTAAGAATCGAATGAGATATGCTTTGTTAAAGCAACATTGCCCAAAACATGGCTTAGAAATGGCAGCAACGAGAGAAAGTGGTCATAAAGCCTATACCATCACCTTGGATGGATGCTTTTGACTCTGAGATGTAGAAGGAAGGGTAACCCTATGTTACCTTGGATTTCCAGAGAAAGAAGAACGATTTGAGCTTCTGAAAACCTTGGGGCAAGCTTGATGGAGGTGGGTTCCTTGAGTGGTGTGAGTGCTTGGAGTTTTCTGCCTTCTCCTTTGCTTCCAGCTGCTGGGCTCGAGCTCCCTACCTCTCTCCCTTGCCTTTGATCTCTCTAAAACACACTCTCACTTCTCTCTCAGTTTGCAGACTCAATTTCCAGCTGATGCTTCCTCACTCTCGATTTCTCTCTATTTATGAAGGGGTTAAGCATGTGAGTGTTAATGATGGAATGTGCATGCTAAATGAGGTGTCCAGCTCTTAATTCAGCTTTCTTATCCCGTGGAACCTAAGTACCTATGTTGGCAATAGTTTTAGGTGCTGTTTGGCTGGCCTAATTGCTTATAAATCTCGGGTAGGGATATTTTTAGTGAAGTGAGTCATGTGGCCTCTAATTCGAATTTTGGCATGTGTTATTAGGTTCCTAGCCCCAATTCTGGTTATTTTCCTCTGTGTATAATTGTCTAAGTGTGTTGGTTGCAGCTATGGTTACACTTAGGTAATTAATTTTGCTATTAAGTTGGTATTTTCGGTTACCAAGCAAAGTGTGACACTTAAGGATTTAATTAGGTGTTTAATTCCCATTTATTTTCACTTTTAAATGTGTAACTTGCTGAAATTCTTGAATTCTCTATTAATTCATACAGCTGGTACTTAATAGGGCAGATTTGAATGCTTTTGGGTTGCTAAATTAGGCTTTCTTGAGCTCTAAGTAAGCTAGGGTGCCTTATTTGAAATTTTCATTTCTATCTTTCAATCCCTGAATTTCTATTGGAGAAAATGTGTCAATTCATGACTTGTCTTGAGGTTGGGGTCCCTTATTGAAGTCTTAGGATGTCTCTAAAGTGTCCTAGGGTATTTTTCTTGGGTCAAATAGGCCTTCTCACTCTTTTCAATGCATTAAAACAAAGAGGGCAAAAACCAAATTTTTTTCAATTTAGTCCCTAGGGTTTTGGGTTAGGGTTTCTCTGGTACTTTTTCCTACTTTTTAAGTCTCCTTTTCCTCTAATTAGGGTTTGTCACCTATTTAAAAACACAAACAAACATAATCAAACTCAGTCAAGCACGAAACAGAAAACCCAGTCATAGTTAGGTTTTGAATTTTCAGGATGTTACAACAACGCGATTGAACCTCAAAAGAACTGAAGAAGCAAAGTTTAAACGTGTTGTTCCATAAGCGAGTCAAAAAGATCGCTTCGCGTTGTATTTGGGAATCCGGTGGATTAATGCTTGAATGGGCTCGTGATCATATGGAAGGTGTGTCAAGTCATGCCTAAACACATTTTGAATTGAAAGTTGCGATTGAATCTCAAAAGAACTCAAAAAGTACAAGTTTAAACGTGTTGTTGCACAAGTGAGTCAAACCGATTGCTCCGCGTTTTATTTGGCAATCCGAGCAGACTTAATGCTTGAATGGGGCTCGTGATTGCATGGTAGGTGTGACAAGTCATGTCTAAACACATTGTTAGTTGAATCACGATCGAATCTCAAAAGATCTCAAGAAGCACAAGTTTAAACGCATTGTTGCACAAGTGAGTCAAACCGATCGCTTCGTTGTATTTGAGAATCCGGTAGATTTAATGCTTGAATGGGGCTCGTGATCACATGGAAGGTGTGTCAAGTCATGCTAAGAACATTTTGAATTGAAAATCGCGATTGAATCTCAAAAGAACTCAAAAAGTACAAGTTTAAACGTGTTGTTGCACAAGTGAGTCAAACCGATTGCTCCGCGTTTTATTTGCCAATCCGAGCAGACTTAATGCTCGAATGGGGCTCGTGATTCCATGGTAGCTGTGTCAAGTCATGTCTAAACACATTGTCAGTTGAAAATCACGATCGAATCTCAAAAAATCTCACGAAGCACAAGTTTAAACGCATTGTTGAACAAGTGAGTGAAAACGATCGCTTCGCGTTGTATTTGGGAATCCGAGTGGATTTAATGCTCGAATGGGGCTTGTGATCACTTGGAAGGCGTGTCAAGTTATGTCTAAACATATAGTGATTTGAAAATCGCGATTGAATCTCCAAACAGCTCAAGAACCACAAGTTTAAAAATGTTGCTGCACAAGTGAGTGAAAATGATCGCTTCGCGTTGTATTTGGAATCTGAATGGATTTAATTCTCGAATGGGGCTCGTGATCGCTTGGAAGGTGTTTCAAGTCATGTCTAAACACATTTTGAATTGAAAATCGCGATTGAATCTCAAAAGAACTCAAGAAGTACAAGTTTAAACGTGTTGTTGCAGAAGTGAGTCAAATTGATCGCTTCGCGTTGTATTTGGGAATCTGAGTGGATTTAATACTCGAGTGGGGCTCGTGATCGGATGGAAGTTGTGTCAAGTCATGTCTAAACACATTGTGATTTGAAAATCGCAATTGAATCTCAAAAGAACTCATGAAGTACAAGTTTAAACGTGTAGTTGGACAAGTTAGTCAAAAAGCTCGCTTCGCGTTGTATTTTTGAATCCGAGTGGATTTAATGTTTAAATCCGGCTCGTGATCGCACGGAAGGTGTTTCAAGTCATGTCCAAATGCATTGTGAAGTGAAAATCATGATTGAATCTCAAAAGAACTCAAGAAGTACAAGTTTAAAAGTGTTGTTGCTCAACTGAGTCACACCGATCGCTTCTCGTTGTATTTGGGAATCCGATTTGATTGAACGCTCGAATGGGGTTCGTGATCGCATGGAAGGGGTGTCAAGTCATGTCTAAACACATTGTGTGAATTGAAAATATCGATTGAATCTCAAAAGAACTCAAGAAGCACAAGTTTAAACGTGTTGTTCCATAAGTGAGTGATAACGATCGCTTCGCGTTGTATTTGGGAATCCAAGTGGATTTATTGTTCGAATGGGGCTCGTGATCGCTTGGAAGGTGTTTCCAGTCATGACTAAACACATTGTGAATTGAAAATCGTGATTGAGTCTCTAAAGAATTCAAGATGTTAATGTTTAAACGTGTTGTTGGACAAATGAGTGAAAAATATTGCTTCGCGTTGTATTTTGGAACCCGACTGGATTTAATGCTCGAATGGGGCTCGTGATCGCTTGGAAGGTGTGTCAAGTTTTGTCTAAACACATTTTGAATTGAAACTCTGGGCTGAGTCGCAAAAGAACTCAAGTAGTGAAAGTTTAAACGTGTTATTGCACAAGTGAGTCAAACCAATCGCTTCAAGTTGTATTTGGGAATCCGAGTGGATTTATTGCTCGAATGGAGCTCGTGATCGCATGGAAGGTGTGTCAAATCTTTCTAAACATATTGTGAATTGAAAATCGCGATTGAATCTCAAAAGAACTCAAAATGTACAAGTTTAAACGTGTTGTTGCACAAGTTAGTCTAAAAGCTCGCTTCGCGTTGTATTTGAGAATCTGGGTGGATTTAATGCTTGAATGGGGCTTGTGATCACATGCAAGGTGTGTCAAGTCATGCCTAAATACATTTGAATTGAAAATCGCGATTAAATCTCAAAAGAACGCAAAAAGTAAAAGTTTAAACGTGATGTTGCACAAGTGAGTCAAACTGATCGCTTCGCGTTGTATTTGGGAATCCGGTGGATTTAATGCTTGAATGGGGCTCGTGATCACATGCAAGGTGTGTCAAGTCATGCCTAAACACATTTTGAATTAAAAATCGCGATTGAATCTCAAAAGAACTCAAAAAGTACGAGTTTAAACGTGTTGTTGCACAAGTAGTCAAACCGATTGCTCCGCGTTTTATTTGGCAATCCGAGCAGACTTAATGCTTGAATGGGGCTCGTGATTGCATGGTAAGTGTGTCAAGTCATGTCGAAACACATTGTCAGTTGAAAATCACGATCGAATCTCAAAAGATCTCAAGAAGCACAAGTTTAAACGCGTTGTATTTGGGAATCCGAGTGGATTTAATGCTCGAATGGGGCTTGTGATCACTTGGAAGGTGTGTCAAGTTATGTCTAAACATATAGTGATTTGAAAATCGCGATTGAATCTCCAAACAGCTCAAGAACCACAAGTTTAAAAATGTTGCTGCACAAGTGAGTGAAAATGATCACTTCGCGTTGTATTTGGAATCTGAATGGATTTAATTCTCGAATGGGGCTCGTGATCGCTTGGAAGGTGTTTCAAGTCATGTCTAAACACATTTTGAATTGAAAATTGCGATTGAATCTTAAAAGAACTCAAAAAGTACAAGTTTAAACGTGTTGTTGCACAAGTGATTCAAACCGATTGCTCTGCGTTTTATTTGGCAATCCGAGCAGACTTAATGCTCGAATGGGGCTCGTGATTGCATGGTAGGTGTGTCATGTCATGTCTAAACACATTGTCAGTGGAAAATCACGATCGAATATCAAAAAATCTCAAGAAGCACAAGTTTAAACGCGTTGTTGCACAAGTGAGTGAAAACGATCGCTTCGCGTTGTATTTGGGAATCCGAGTTGATTTAATGCTCGAATGGGGCTCGTGATCACTTGGAAGGTGTGTCAAGTTTTGTCTAAATATATAGTGAATTGAAAATCGCGATTGAATCTCCAAACAGCTCAAGAACCACAAGTTTAAAAATGTTGTTGCACAAGTGAGTGAAAATGATCGCTTCGCGTTGTATTTGGAATCTGAATGGATTTAATGCTCAAATGGGGCTCGTAATCGCTTGGAAGGTGTTTCAAGTCATGTCTAAACACATTTTGAATTGAAAATTGCGATTGAATCTCAAAAGAACTCAAGAAGTACAAGTTTAAACGTGTTGTTGCAGAAGTGAGTCAAATCGATCGCTTCGCGTTGTATTTGGGAATCCGAGTGGATTTAATACTCGAGTGGGGCTCGTGATCGGATGGACGTGTGTCATGTCATTTCTAAACACATTGTGATTTGAAAATCGCAATTGAATCTCAAAAGAACTCATGTAGTACAAGTTTAAACGTGTTGTTGCACAAGTTAATCAAAAAGCTTGCTTCGCGTTGTATTTGGGAATCCGAGTGGATTTAATGTTTAAATGCGGCTCGTGATCGCACGGAAGGTGTTTCAAGTCATGTCCAAACGCATTGTGAATTGAAAATCGTGATTGAATCTCAAAAGAACTCAAGAAGTTAAGTTTAAAAGTGTTGTTGCTCAAGTGAGTCACACCGATCGCTTCTACTTGTATTTGAGAATCCGATTTGATTTAACGCTCGAATGGGGTTCGTGATCGCAAGCAAGGTGGGTCAAGTCATGTCTAAACACATTGTGAATTTAAAATATCGATTGAATCTCAAAAGAACTCAAGAAGCACAAGTTTAAACGTGTTGTTCCACAAGTGAGTGAAAACGATCCTTCACGTTGTATTTGGGAATCCAAGTGGATTTATTGTTCGAATCGGACTCGTGATCGCTTGGAAGGTGTTTCCAGTCATGACTAAACACATTGTGAATTGAAAATCGTGATTGAGTCTCTAAAGAACTCAAGATGTTAATGTTTAAATGTGTTGTTGGATAAATGAGTGAAAAATATTGCTTCACGTTGTATTTTGTAACCCGATTGGATTTAATGCTCGAATGGGCTCTTGATCGCTTGGAAGTGTCAAGTTATGTCTAAACACATTTTGAATTGAAACTCTGGGCTGAGTTGCAAAAGAACTCAAGTAGTGAAAGTTTAAACGTGTTGTTGCACAAGTGAGTCAAACCAATCAGTTCAAGTTGTATTTGGGAATCCGAGTGGATTTATTGCTCGAATGGGGCTCTTGATCGCATGGAAGGTGTGTCAAATCTTGTCTAACTATATTGTGAATTGAAAATCGCGATGGAATCTCAAAAGAACTCAAAATGTACAAGTTTAAATGTGTTTTTGCACAAGTGAGCCAAACCGATTGCTTTGCGTTGTATTTGGGAATTAGAGCAGACTTAATGCTCGAATGGGGTTCGTGATTGCATGGAAAGTGTGTCAAGTCATGTCTAAACAAATTGTGAATTGAAAATCGCGATTGAATCTCAAAAGAACTGAAGAAGAACAAGTTTAAATGTGTTGTTGAACAAGTGATTGAAAACGATCGCTTTGCGTTGTATTTGGGAATCCGAATGGATTTAATACTCGAATGGGGCTCGTGATTGCTTGGATGGAATGTCAAGTTATGTCTAAACATATGGGAATTGAAAATCGCAAATGAATCTCAAAAGAACTCAAGAGGTACAAGTTTAAAAATGTTGTTGCACAAGTAGTGAAAACGATCGCTTTGCAAAGTTTTTTGGGAATCCGAGTGGATTTATTGCTCGAATGGGGCTCGTGATTGCTTTGAAGGTGTTCCAAGTCATTTATAAACACATTTTGAATTGAAAATCGCGATTGAATCTCAAAAGAACTCAAGAAGTACAAGTCTAAACGTGTTGTTGCACAAGTTAGTCAAAAGACTCGCTTCGCGTTTATTTGGGAATCCGAGTGGATTTAATGTTTGAATGGGGCTCGTAAGCGCATGGAAGGTGTGTCAAGTCATGTCTAAACGCTTTGTGAATTGAAAATCTTGATTGAATCTCAAAAGAACTGAAGTAGTACAAGTTTAAACATGTTGTGGAAGTGAGTCAAATCGATCGCTTCGCGTTGTATTTGGGAATCCGACTGGATTTAATACTCGAATGGTGTTTCAAGTCATGTCTAAGCAAATTTTGAATTGAAAATCTCGAGTGAATCTCAAAAGAACTCAAAAGTACAAGTTTAAACGTGTTGTGCACAAGTGAGTGAAAACGATCTCTTCGTGTTGTATTTGGGAATCCGAGTTGATATAATGCTCGAATGGGGCTCGTGATCGCTTGGAAGGTGTGTCAAGTCATGTCTAAACACATTGTGAATTGTAATCGCGATTGGAGTCTTAAAAGAACCCAAGAAGTTAATGTTTAAACGTGTTGTTGCACAAAAGAGTGAAAAAGATTGCTTCGCGTTGTATTTGGGAATCGTATGGAATCAATGCTCGAATGGGCTCGTGATCGCATGGAAGGTGTGTCAAGTTATGTCTAAACACATAGTGAATTGAAAATCGTGCTTGAATCTCCAAAGAACTCAAGAAATAAAAGTTTAAACGTGTTGGTGCACAAGTGAGTGAAAACGATCACTTCGCGTTGAATTTGGGAATCCGATTGGATTTAATGCTCGAATGGGACTCGTGGTCGCTTGGAAGGTGTTTGAAGTATTGTCTAAACACATTTTGAATTGAAAATCGTGATTGAATCTCAAAAGAACTCAAGAAGTACAAGTTTAAACGTGTTGTTGCAGAAGTGAGTCAAATCGATCGCTTCGCGTTGCATTTGGGAATCCGAGTGGGTTTAATACTCGAATGGGGCTCGTGATCGGATGGAAGGTGTGTCATGTCATGTCTAAACACATTCTG